>QJPP01003937.1:0-88926 GCA_003996215.1 Jaltomata sinuosa | reverse complement strand
CATGAGTGCACCACCTGCTGCGTTGTCTAACGTCGGCTTGGTAGCCGAATTCAGTGCCCGGTAGAACGTCTGCATCAAAAAGTTATCGGTCAACTGATGGTTCGGGCATTGTGTTATCTTCTTTTTGAATCGCAACCAAGTCTCGTGCAGTGCTTCGTGCGGTTGCTGCCTAAAGTTGCTGATCTCGTCCCTCAACTGTATCATCCGAGAGGGAGGAAAGAACCTTTCTAGGAAAGCTCCTCTCAACTCTCCCCACGTTGCGATAGAGTCGGGGGTCAGCTCTGTCAACCACAATGCTGCCTCCTCAGACAGAGACAACGGAAACAACCTGAGCCTGATCGCTGTCTGACTCACGCCTGGTAGCTCAAATGATTTGCAGATCCCGACGAAATTCATCAAGTGCTGGTTTGGATCATCACTAGCAGCACCTCGGAACACTCCTCTCAAGTTCAACAGCTGAATCATCGTGCTAGTGATATTGAACTTTGCTCCGGGCGGTAGCGGTGGAACAATAATGGCGCCCGTCGCGCCAGGTCCATCTAAATCGAGATCCTCATCATTCCGTACCACATCATCCTGCAGACCACCAGCATTCAAATTTTGTTGGGCCTGCAGTTCTGCAGCGATCCTTGCTGCGTCTAATTGTGCGGCCATATTCCGCCTCAATGTTCTCGCAAGTTCGGGGTCGTAAGGTACAATTTGTTCCCCCGACCCTCGGGTATTTGGCATGCACAACCTGTACCCTGTCCAAAAACAAAAACAACAAACAAAAATAAAAGCAAGAAATTATGACTAAAAGTCAACTAAACACACCAGACTTAATCAAAAACCGTATTCCCCGGCAACGGCGCCATTTTTGATAACACTCAAACTACACCTCAATTTAAGAAGCGTATGCGATCGTTGTCAAATATATAACCCAACAAGGTTGGGGTCGAATCCCACAGAGAATATGGTGATGATTAAGACTTTAGTGAAGTATGTGACTAGTCGTCAATCGTTTCCAGTAAATAAAGGGGGGGCTTTGTAATCAACTTGTAAACAAAACAATAACTAACGTATGGGAATAATCAGTAGGAGAGAATGAACTAGGGAAGTGTTCACCATGGCGTTGTAACAACGTCGATTCTAGGCTGAACCGGGTTCTTTCTATATGCTTGTCACGATGTGATTGCGTCAATTGTATCGTCTAAACGTCTCTCGACCAAATAAACAAATTTCCTTTTATCTTCTCTCGATCTCAAAAAGATGTGCTTTTTAGCTCTCAATCCTAACATCAAGTAGATTAATCCAGTTACGGCATTACTCTTTAAGACGAGAGTTGGTAGTCTCGAATCCTTGTTGTTAATCAAGTTTCCCGGTTTTAATCTCTTTCTCAAGCAAATTAAACCTAGGCATGTTCTAATGTTTGCAACCCACTAGAAAACGTGACATAATGTATGATTAACAACGTGACAATACATAAAACGAACCCAACGCTACCCGGAATCTATATTGCTACGTTTGCCATGGCTCCCACAAACCTAGTTGCGGGAGTTTTAGTTACTCATGCTCGAAGAAGAAAAGAAGTAATTCATTATAAAGGAAAGAAGATTCTTACAATATGATGAAAATACTCTTCAATAATCCAAGAACAAGAACAACCAAGAACTCAAGAACACGAATTCACGAATCCGAAAACGTGTTGTTGCTCTCAAAAAACGACTAAAAACTATTCTACAACTATTGGGTGTCTTCTAATTACATAAACCTATCATAGGGTATTTATAGGAGTCAAAGAAACCAAATCCAAAACGGGCTAGGAATCCCCAAAACGCGGGTCGCCGACGTAAGCCACTGCCTTAGCGTGACGGTCAGGCTGACGGACCGTCACTGCCTTGACGGACCGTCGCCTGGACCGTCAGCCTTAGGCAGTGGCACTGTCCCTTTGCTGCCCTGGAGTGACGGTCCCAGTGACGGACCGTCACATGTGTGACGGGCCATCACTCAGGCCGTCACACTTAGGCAGATTGCTCTTTTTCGCGTATTTCCGTCCGTTTCCGTGTTTGTTTCCATTTCCTACAAATACAACATAAAAACATCAAAAAAAACAATGGTTGCTTGAAAACGTACGATTGTTCTTAGTAAAAAGGAGTCGAAAGTGACGTAAATTAGCGTCACATCAACACCCTCAACTTAAAACGTTCGCTTGTCCTCAAGCAACATAACATAAAATAATAATACGACTCTACTAAGAACACAAACTCATGTCTATAGCAACTCATGGTCATTCAAACTTATTCAATTAAATCAAGCTCCCTTGTAGCACACAAATGTATGAAACACTAACTTGCAAGGATCCAAACATGTCATTCCGATATGATAGAATATTATGCATACACATACGCAGCTATCCTAACAATCAATAGACAATATAGACATCTTGATGCCCTCACCACAAAGAAATCCCACACACAAGATTTGGGACTAGGTAAGCGCTCACACTCACAAACGATTTCAAACAATGCACATGCGATACCATAGGCTTGCCCTTACTATTCTATTTCGGTTCTTCAGAAAGCTACTCAGGATCACTACAGGACTTGTTTAGGCTTGTAATGAGGCTTCGGGTGCAGGTATGATACATTTAGGGGTTAGTGACTAAGCACTCCTTGGAACCATTTACATCTTATCACCACATAACTTCACTTTATCCATCCTTATTCACCTTTTTATTTCCTTGATTCTAGATACAGGTGCGGCCTCTTTATTGACAATTCTTTTTGTTTCTTTTTCGATCTTTTTCATCTTCCTTTATTTTTCTTTTCTTTTCTTAGGCGCACACCCGGATTTTCATTCTATTCAACAACAATCATCTCCATCCTCTTTTTTCTTCTCCTTTACCACTGTAGTAGCCACCCTCAACTTAGGCTGATTGCCTACGTCAAGGTGCACAATGTCCATTGGTAGGACCAGGGCCAAAACAGGGGTTACCTCTATAGTAGCCACCCTCAACTTAGGTTGTTTTGCCTACGTTGAGGTGCACGATGTCCAAGGAAGGACCAGGGCCAAGATAGGGATTCAAAGTTAAACAGGAATGGTGACAGGTTATTGAAAGAATAAGGTCAATTATGGCTCAAACAGGGATCAAGGGATTATTTATATTTGGACGGTCTTTTAGGTTAAGTGGACTGCACACAAAAAGGGCCTGTGATCCTTTCCTAAGCAATCAAACTTCAAACTTAACAAAATAGACCGGGCAAGTTCTAGATGCATGCACAGAGTAAGAATTTATGACAATAATCTCACACGCTCTTGGCACCAAGAAACTATATTGCTACCAACTATCAAACAACCGCTCGGCTTAAGCATCCTCATTCTAATCATAATCACCCAATGACATACAAGGATCCAAACAGTCAATTGTTTCAACATAAGCTCAAAACCAGAAAATTTTTAAATGGGGCGCTTCTTTGATAAGAAATCGCATGCTTTGCTATAGACACTAAAAAAATTAAAACAACCTAAACATGCCGGTTCTACTAGATAGCACACCGGAGGGAAAAGAAATCGGCAACAAAAACCCTCGGTGGTGACTCACAGGTTTCCCAACACCCTCAACTTAGACTCATGCATTGTCCCCAATGCATATATGCGAAAGCATAAAAAAAACTGTGAGAATAAAGGAATACCTGTGATGTCGATTGGACTCAGATTCTGGAATGATGTTGGAGACCGCCAGGGTCTCCAAAACAAGAGAACTCGATGGAGTGTTTGCACGCGCTGCTGATTCGATGTTGCTGTCCAACTTCTTCTTTTGTTGGCTCTGCAGCTAGTCGTGACCGCTTCTTCGCTCTTTCTTTGCAGATTCTCTTGCGGTGTTTTCGCTTTCTAGATTTAATTTCACCGCCTTCCTCTACATGTTTATGCTCTCGCACCATACTTCTTACCACAGCTAGAGTCTCGACCAACCTCTTCTCCTCAAGGTGCACATCCGCAGGAGGTTCCTCAATGGCATTGATGACCGCGACTACTCTCATGTCACTTGGTTGCTTCATCAATTTAGACACATCGAACTTGACCATTTCATTGTTCAATCGGAAGGTCAGTTCGTTTTTCTTCATGTCAACCAAAACTCTCGCCGTAGCTAACAATGGTCGTCCCAAGATTATGGGAACTTCGAAGTCCACTTCGCAATCCAAAATTACAAAGTCAGCTGGGAAGATAAGCTTACCAATCTTCACTAGCACATCAGACAATACTCCAACAGGTCGTTTTATCGAACGGTCAGCCATCATCACTCTCATAGACGTTGGTTTAGGAGCTCCCAAACCCAATTTGTTATACACTGCTAGCGGCATCAAATTGATACTAGCACCAAGGTCACACATAGCTCTCCCGAAGTTGAGCTTCCCGATAGTACATGGAACAGTGAACGCACCTGGATCATCCTTTTTTTCAACTAACGACCTTGAGGAGATAGCGCTGCAGTGATGGAGGTTGTCTTTCGGTTCAAAACTCACCGACCTCTTCTTTGTAATCAAGTCCTTCATGAACTTGGCATAACCGGGCATTTGTTCCAGCGCTTCCACCAATGGTATGTTTATTGAAATCTCTTTCAACATGGTCATGAAGTTCAGGAACTTACCATCGTCAGCTTTCTTTTCCAAACGCTGTGGGAAGGGGGGTGGGTGTTGAAACATCATAGTTGGAAGCTTTTCAGCTTCCTTGCGTTTCTCCGCTGGCTTTGGAGTTTCCTCTTCTACCGCCTCTTCATCATCCGCAATATCACCTTGAGCATGAATTACCGGATGTGATTCCGGTAATATTTTTCCGCTCCTTGTGGTAATCGCCATACAGCTTGCATCATTCTTCGGATGAGTGGTGTCGCTCGGCAAAGTACCTATTTTCCTTGGGTTTAGAGATGCCGAGATGTGACCCACTTGCTGCTCTAGTTGCTTGATAGCGGTTGAGTGTGACTCGACTACCTGACTCAATGTTGATAACTCAGTCCGTATTGCCTTTACCCTAGAGTCAGTCGATTCCACCTTCAGTAGCATCTTTGCCATCATGTTCTCAAGTTTGGAAGTTTCAGCCTCGTTGCCAGCTTTGTCCCGATTACCAGGTGGTATATACAACCCACCTCTATCGGTGTTGTTCCTCCAGTTTCCATGGTCGCGATTTTTGTAGCCACCATTCTCATAGTGATTGTCTCTTGGATAGCTCCGACCTTGGTTTCCCTGGCCATTGGCCTGGAACCCCCCCAAGTAATTCGCGTCCTCAGTCTCCATACCTTGGGAATCCACAGCCTGTACCTTCTCTATGCTTCCTGACGTCAAGTGCTTTGTCAGGAGGTCCAACTGTGTCTTTAGATGCGCTATGTCTTGGTCGCGCTCCTCCTCTTTCCTATGCTGCTCAGCAGACATACCAACAGTATAGGTGCTAGCTGCAACCTCTGAATCTCGTGTGTGCCAGGCCCTGTAGGTCTTGGTGAGCCTGTCCAAAGTAGTTGTGGCCTCAACAAAGGTGAGACCCATGAATGCACCACCTGCTGCGTTGTCTAACGTCGGCTTGGTAGCCGAATTCAGTGCCCGGTAGAATGTCTGCATCAAAAAGTTATCGGTCAACTGATGGTTCAGGCATTGTGTGATCTTCTTTTTGAATCGCAACCAAGTCTCGTGCAGTGCTTCGTGCGGTTGCTGCCTAAAGTTGCTGATCTCGTCCCTCAACTGCATCATCCGAGAGGGAGGAAAGAACCTTTCTAGGAAAGCTCCTCTCAACTCTCCCCACGTTGCGATAGAGTCGGGGGTCAGCTCTGTCAACCACAATGCTGCCTCCTCAGACAGAGACAACGGAAACAACCTGAGCCTGATCGCTGTCTGACTCACGCCTGGTAGCTCAAATGATTTGCAGATCCCGACGAAATTCATCAAGTGCTGGTTTGGATCATCACCAGCGGCACCACGGAATACACCTCTCAAATTCAGCAACTGAATCATCGTGCTAGTGATATTGAACTTTGCTCCGGGAGGTAGCGGTGGAACAATAATGGTGCCCGTCGCGCCAGCTCCATCTAAATCAAGCTCCTCATCATTCCGTACACCATCATCCTGCAGACCACCAGCATTCAAATTTTGTTGGGCCTGCAGTTCTGCAGCGATCCTTGCTGCGTCTAATTGTGCGGCCATATTCCGCCTCAATGTTCTCGCAAGTCGGGGTCGTAAGGTAAAATTTGTTCCCCCGAACCTCGGGTACTTGGCATGCACAACCTGTACCCTGTCCAAAAACAAAAACAACAAACAAAAATAAAAGCAGGAAATTATGACTAAAAGTCAACTAAACACACCAGACTTAATCAAAAACCGTATTCCCCGGCAACGGCGCCACTTTTGATAACGCTCAAACTACACCTCAATTTAAGAAGCGTACGCGATCGTTGTCAAATATATAACCCAACAAGGTTGGGGTCGAATCCCACAGAGAATATGGTGATGATTAAGACTTTAGTGAAGTATGTGACTAGTCGTCAATCGTTTCCAGTAAATAAAGGGGGGGTTTTGTAATCAACTTGTAAACAAAACAATAACTAACGTATGGGAATAATCAGTAGGAGAGAATGAACTAGGGAAGTGTTCACCATGGCGTTGTAACAACGTCGATTCTAGGCTGAACCGGGTTCTTTCTATATGCTTGTCACGATGTGATTGCGTCAATTGTATCGTCTAAACGTCTCTCGACCAAATAAACAAATTTCCTTTTATCTTCTTTCGATCTCAAAAAGATGTGCTTTTTTAGCTCTCAATCCTAACATCAAGTAGACTAATCCAGTTACGGCATTAATCAATAAGACGAGAGTTAGTAGTCTCGAATTCTTGTCGTTAATCAAGTTTTCCCGGTTTTAATCTCTTTCTCAAGCAAATTAAACCTAGGCATGTTCTAATGTTTGCAACCCACTAGAAAACGTGACATAATGTATGATTAACAACGTGACAATACATAAATCGAACCCAACGCTCCCCGGAATCTATATTGCTACGTTTGCCATGGCTCCCACAACCCTAGTTGCGAGAGTTTTAGTTAATCATGCTATAAAGAAAAGAGAAGAGAATTGAATTCATAATAAGGAAAGAAGATTCTTACAATATGATGAAAATACTCTTCAATAATCCAAGAACAAGAACAACCAAGAACTCAAGAACACGAATTCAAGAATCCGAAAACGTGTTGTTGCTCTCAAAAAACGACTAAAAACTATTCTAAAACTATTGGGTGTACTCTCATTACATAAACCTATCATAGGGTATTTATAGGAGTCAAAGAAACCAAATCCAAAACGGGCTAGGAATCCCCAAAACGCGGGTCGCCGACATAAGCCACTGCCTTAGCGTGACGGTCAGGCTGACGGACCGTCACTGCCTTGACGGACCGTCGCCTGGACCGTCAGCCTTAGGCAGTGGCACTGTCCCTTTGCTGCCTTGGAGTGACGGTCCCAGTGACGGACTGTCACATGTGTGACGGGCCGTCACTCAGGCCGTCACACTTAGGCATATTGCTCTTTTTCGCGTATTTCCGTCCGTTTCCGTGTTTGTTTCCATTTCCTACAAATACAACATAAAAACATCAAAAACAACAATGGTTGCTTGAAAACGTACGATTGTTCTTAGTAAAAAGGAGTCGAAAGTGACGTAAATTAGCGTCACATCAGTAGACTTAGTACCGAGCGGACTAGGGGATGAGGGCTTAGCTGTCAGTTTAGACTATGACCTTTAGCAGCAGTCCCCAAGTCCCAGAACTACGGCGCCAATGTATATTCAGAGGAGTCAGTTGTCAGACTAGGATGTACATCCTTGTCCCTTGTGGACATCAGTTTAGTGGATCCACTTCAGTTTAGTTTGTACCCTTGGCAAGGTATGAACGCCCTTCCAGTAAGGGTTATAGATTGGCCCCATAGTTAGCTCAGCTTGGGGTATGTTGGTTAACAGTAGCTCCCACAGTCCATATTCAGTAGTCAATTGACCATGTATCCAGATTTTCAGTTATGCAGTTCAGCATGTTACAGTTACATGATTTATACTTGGCCATTGCATCCAGTTCAGCTTTCAGTTATATTTTAACATATCTATTTCTGGCTCAGTTTATATGTATATATATTATTCAGTTGCATATATATATATATTGTTCAGTCCAGCCTGTATCCTGCATGCTCAGTACATTCAAAGTACTGACGCATACTTTTGTGCTACATCGTTTCATGATATAGGTTAAGGCACTCAATATTTAGATCGCGCATAGTTCGACCTCCAGTCCATACTCAGCAGCGCAGTGGTGAGTCCTCATTTATTCGAGGACAAGAGACATGCCTTTATTTCATTATTTATCTTCAATTTTCAGATTCATCTGAGTTAGCTGGAGCCATGTCCCAGCAGCTCTTAGTTCAGTTAGATGGATTTGATACATAGACTAGACTCAGCAGTTGTTGGTGTTATTTTCAGTTAACACTATACTATCTATATTCAAACATTTTAGTTCTTTGCGTTTTCAGATATAAAAACTAATTTCATCTTCCACACAGTGAATTGCTTTAAATTGCTTTTTCTTTGTAGATATGCCCTTCCATGGGTTAGCTTGGGGTCTCTTGTGAAACTAAGCACCATGTCACATCTAGGGGGTTGCCTCGGGGCATGACAGTCAAGGGCTCAATCATACCATCAAAATTCTTTCCTAACCCAAAACCTGGCTCGTATCTATTTTTCAGTGTCGGGGTTACAAGCATTTTATAGATTGGTGGCATGGGGATTTGAGGAGCAAGATCCTCTCCCGTGGCTTTGACAATCTCTACTGTCTAGAAATTGCTTCCTTTTAGGACTTCTTCAGTCACAGGGACATAGCCATTAACGTGCAAAGTCTTGTTGCGCATTAACCCTTCAAATGGTAGCTCAAAAATACTCAAAGTAGCTATAGCTTTTTTTGGCATTTCCTGCTTTTTAGGGCTAACCGGCACTATTAACTTTTCCATAACCCATTCTTCATCGACCTCTATAATGTTAATAGTGGTTCTTCCATGATTCAGGAGCGGATTGTTATTAACATTGGCCCGTGTTGTTTGTAGTGTGACCACTCTTTGATGAATCAACTCTTGAATTTTGTGTCTCAGGTTAATGCAATCTTCGGTATTGTGTCTGACTCCTCCAGAATGATAAGCACAATATTGGTCAGCCTTGAAAAAATAAGAGTCAGGATTTACAGGTTTGGGTGGAACAGGCTGGATAAATCCGGCAGCCTTCAATCTCTCGTACAACTGAGTTCTAGTTTCAGCTAACTGGGTGAAAGTTCGAGGAGCTTTCTTTTCCAAATTTGGATGAGGGAGATTTGCATTGGCGGTAGGAGGAACCTGACGATTATTCTGGTTCTTGAGAGCCTTTTGATAAACTTGAATGTTTTGGGGAGGAGATTGGTAAATGGGCTACATATTTGATTGTGGAGTTTGATAAATGGGCTGAGTATAGAAAATGGGTTGAGGATTTTGTGGAGCTGGGGGAGGCGTTGTTGGAACAAGTGATTTTTTATGGTTGGCTCCAAAGGGTTTATTCAGTTTTATGCTAGGACTGGAGGATACTGCAGATACCTCTTCCCTTTTTTTCTTGGGAAATCCTATCGATCCTGAGGATGTCGAGGCTTTGGTAATCTTGCCACTATGAAGACCCTCTTCGACAATTTCACCGATCTTGACTAGGTTGGCCAATTTTGCTTTGACTGTTGATATCATTTTTTCGTAGAATTCCAATTCCTGAGAGCGCATAAACACCGCTTTTATCTCCTCTTCGGTCATAGAAGGTCGAACTCTCGTCGCCTCCTTTCTCCACCGATAGGCGTAGTCTCGAAAGTCCTCATTTGATTTTTGTCTGATGCATCCCAGAGAGTATCGATCTGGGATGACTTCTATATTATATGCAAATCTTTGGGCGAAGTCTCGGGCGAGATCACTCCATCTAGACCATTTTTTCAGTTCCTGAGAGGTGAACTATTCCAAAGCCTCTTCGCTTAGACTTTGGCTGAAAAGCCTCATTAACAGAGCGTCATTCTTTCGAGTGCTGACCATTTGGTCACAGTAGCTTCTTAAATGGGCCTCGGTATTCCCCATACTATTGAAAGTCTCAAACTTAGGAATTTTGAATCCTTCTGGTAGGTCCATTTTGGGATGGATACATAGATCATCATAGTCGTAGCTTTCTCATAAGACGAGCCTTAAAATTCCTTGATCTGTGCTATCTCTTCTTTCATTTGTGCCATGTCGTATTCATGCTTCTTCCCTACAGCCCTTATCTCTTTCTCCTTCTCCTCATAATGATCCAGCTCAGGGATTTCTTGGAGAATGGTGTATGGATCTACCATGGTGTGAAATGCGGTTAGTGGCATGTTTTGAACAGGTGGGTGTTGGGCATGTGGAATGGAATTTGGGTACTTGGGGTTATAGTTCTGTGGGTTGGTGATATTGGAATGGTTATTTTGGGAGTTGTAAGTGTTTAGTGGCGTGTTTCGGTAATTTAGAGGGAGTTTATGTAGATTGTAGGCACTTGGGTTATTGCTCTAGTTAGTGTGTTAGATAGGAGGAGTATCGATTTGATACAAGGATCTGATATGGGGAGGTTCATTAGAAGGTCTAGGTGCGGAGGAGGAAGGGATATCTCTTGGTTAGTTCTCAGTCAATGGAGAATTGAGTGGAGGAATGTGGAGGGGGGTTTGGGTGCTTCCCAGAGTTGGGGTATTAGCGTCAATAGCCAGGCTATCCATGTCTTTGGCTTTTTGTACTTCTTCTTGCATCTTCTCTAGCTTTCTTGCAAGTTCTGCAATCATTTCGCTTTGTTCGGTGATGAGGTTGTCTCTTATAGCCAAAGCATTCTCTTCTTCACTACCAGTCATTTTACCCTTAGTGAAGCGAGGGTTAGAGAAGGAATCTATTTGTGCCTTTGAGTGGGTGAAGTAAGGATGGTCGACCAGTTTTATCAACACAGATCAATTTCTATTACCTGTGTAAGTAAAACAACTCAAAGTCCGATATGTTAGATCTCATTAGTGATAAATAATACAAGATATCTGACTGGGAAGAAACACATAAAGTTGATTTTCATCAAGGCAAATTGATCCATGGGTATTTATTGGCTTGAGGGTTCGACGGACAGGATCGATTTTAGGATAGGTAGATTCTATCATGAGATTTGATTTGTCGGGTCTTCATCTTCTGATGCTTGTCCTGTAGCCCTTGATGTGTCTTCTGAATTTTTTGGCATCTCATCAAAGTGGGGAAATGAAAATTTCTTAAGGATAGGGGACGGGTCCTGAAAGAATGTAGTTCGGATAGGGAAAGTTCATTTTTTGAACAAGACTTAAAGGGTTTTAAGAAGTCTTTGAATTTTTCTGGGAAAATTTGAAGAACTCCAAGGGTGATTTTGATCGGATTTTGCGGTGCGCTTTTATCTTGCCTATGGGTTCTAAAATATTCAAATAGGAGTGGACCAATTCACCTTTGATTCGAGCAATGTACATAAGCATGTAAGATAGTTATATCACATAACATTTTATAGCGCGTCCTATATGGATATGTGACCTTTCTTATGCCAAAGGTAGGCCTAACGAATTGAAGGATGTGTATGTCGTTTGTAAACGTTCCAATTCCCCAAAATATATTTACACATATTGATTAAATAAAATGGGGGTACCAAATTCCAGGATAAGGAATGTATATCAAAGTCAGTCCCACGCAGGGGTACAATCCTAAGCTAGGCCGTCATGGTTGGTCCTTCGTTCTCAAACTTCTTGTACTCCATGGAATTCCGAACGCCTTTCAGATGACAATCTTGAAAATAAAAGACTATCTAAATATATCCCAATCCCGAGGACAATGGTTCGTACAACTTGACATCATATCCTTCAATTAATCACACATAGGGGATGATTGTTCTTTCAGGTCGTGGGCCCTTTCGAACACAAGGTGGTCTTACTAATGGAATTAATATACCTTTGATACTAAGACATCTTAGGTCAATGCCTATTTCAGTATTTGGTTTCGCTGTATCCTGGGTTTACTAGAATAGGTTTTGAAATTGACCGGGAACCCAGGCGGACAACCAAGGCTATAACAACAAGTGACTGTTAACCGACTGCGGGTCAACTACTTCACTTGTCTGTTTTGAAAATTGTGTTTTTGTTAAGAACGACTGCAACTACTTGCATAATCACCTTTTTACCCCTAATGCAATCTAATGCTTTGCCAAGGGAGGCGGAAGATGCCATGAACAGTTTATAGTTGCGAAAAAATAAACAAGTAAGGAAAGCAATAAAGTTACTAATTATTACAATCCGAATAGTTAGTCAAATAAGTTAGTTGCAAATAATGAGGTTAGAACCTAGTTAAATTATCCCCAGTGGAGTCGTCATTTCTGTTTTAGGGAAAAATGACTTGAATTGAAAATCATTTTGAAAACCAAGTTAAAGTTTCAAAACGTTTTCAATTTGGAAAGCAAGAGTCGCCAGTTAGTTTTTATAAAAGTAAAAACCAAGAAAAACTTATAAAAAATCTTTTAAAGTCAAAACAGATATAACTTTAAAAAATTAAGAAATTTTGGGTAAGAGACTCCTATTAATATCTAAGAAGGTTTTGAAGGCACTCGGGATATCCGCTAATTCGCGATTATCCGGAGTTGTTTGAAAATACAACTTATTTTGACTAACTTTTGAAAAAAATGTCTTGATTGTTTTGAACACATGAGAATTATTAATAAGATAATTTGACTAAAGATAAATGCACTAAATTTAAAGTTAAAATTCGTAGCACTGCGTTTGAGGAAAGACAGTGAATTCGCTTTTTGAAGAAAATAAAAGTCATGCCTAAGTACTTGGAACTAAGGGAAATATTTTCATGATGAAGAAATTAATCAAAAGAGAAATTAATTAACTTAAGCAAAATATTTAAACAAGAAAAGGTTCTTCTTTTGGGGATTTCAACTAAGTTAAATAGTTAGTGTAATTAATACAATAATAATCTCTAAACTAAACAAATTAAAGAGTTTAAAGGGTAAGAGAAGGAATTAAGCTCTTTGGCTTAATCAAATTGGACTTTTAGTCTATCCAAAACATGTCCTAAGATTCTAAGTATGGTCTTTAAGGCCCATTTCCTTCAAATCCAATCCAACTGGGCTGCTATAGCTGCTGGATCCTATGGGTTTAACCCATTTTTTAGGCTGCTGCTGTCGTTGCCATGATATATGTGAGGCTTCCAGTAAATATCTCCTCATCACTAGGCTGATGGACTCGATGGGGTTGGGTTATAGCCCAATGGAAATGCAAGGCAAGAGCCCAATTGGACTAGATGGAGGTGGTTCATGCATAATAAACGAGGGAAGAAGATTAGTTTCGAGAAAAAGGAGAATAAGCAACATTGGGTTTTATCTCAAGAAGGCAACTACAACAAATTTTGAATTTTTAGACAGTTGAAAATCATCATATCACAAGGAAAATCTCTTAGCAGATTATAAATATTGAGTTTTAAGTAGCCAAGATGAACAACATAATTACTGGTCCTTCTAGAGGAAATTTAAAACAACTTTCTCATGCTTCACAGTATATAGACCAAGTAAACATGTATTGTGTTCTTATCATAGTACAATGAAACTAAGCCAATAGACATATATCAGTCAACTTGGAGCTTTAAGTTAAGCTAGGAAAATGATATTTTGGAATACAATGTCAAACCAACTACTAGGATTTGATTTTTCCATTTTTTCAAAATACTGGAAGAAAGGACACTTAAAATTTGATTCCAACACGGTATCTGATTCTCAAATTGCCGATTAATGAAGACATCAAATAGGTAACTGGAAGGGAGGGAAGCTTATATCTATAGAGGTTCATGGGAGAGCAAGATTTATACTGATTGTTATGCAATTTTAATACTAAATGGGCAGACAACACATCGAGCTAACTCGATCAAAGATGCAACTCTTAGGAGGCATGGGGACACCCACATTGTTCTTACGAGTTCAAATGAAAGAACATAGTTAATTTGCATACATTACGGATAAGTACGACTAATATGCTGGACATAGATGCACATAGATCTAGCTTACGCAAACAATGAACCTAAAGTATACAAAAGACACTTTCCAACTTGAAATCTAGCGTGTACTTGTTGACTCATTTTCATTTTTTCTGAAGAAAGGGACTCATTTAAACATGCTTTACTACAAAAATTTTACTAGGATGGAATATATAAGTAGTTAGTTTGCACGAAAACAGTTTCTTGTCATAGAGACAGTGGAATAGCAAGAAGCATTCATGCATTTTCAACAGGCTATGCAAACTCAATGAACAGGTAAATGGAGAAACTAAAACAGATTCATTCTCAACCAAATCTAATCATGGTTTGACGACAAATAAGAGATTTTAGGGGGCATTCAAAAGTCAAGGGGGGCTTAAGGGAACAAGTTACATTCAAAACAGGAGCATCAGCAGTAAAGGAAAAAGACATATACTTCTTAGCAACCTAGACATTATACTCAAAACATATCTACACATAAAGTTAGTTCCTCAAAAAGGAAAAAACTTGAATTTTGATCAAACGCATACAATGTCACATAAGGTGTCTGAGACGGAAAGGGAAAAGGGAGAAGAACAAAGTCGATTTAAACTTACAAGCTAACCTGATGAGAACACAGGATTTAGATGTTACACATAATAGAGATAGCAAGTAATATCAGCCATGATTTCATAGAGGTTCTACCTCAAAAGAAACATATTTTGCAAGTAAGACAGGACTTGACATTTTCCTCTAAACATACCCACAATGCTTTAACAAAGAGCGAACAAGCCAAAAGGAAGGAGTAGAATAAGGGAAGAAACTTCGGAATTCTTCCGTTCAAATGCCATCCGCTTAGACAAATTTCACAGCTTTCAACTATTATTTTTTAACACTAAATCAAACAAAACCAACCTAAAATCAAATGAGCATTTCTAAGAAACAGTAAAACAAACGGCAGATAAGGGAAAAGGCTGAATGAGGGATTTTACCTTCTTTAGAGCAGAGACTGAGACAACGAGACTTCATAGGAGATTAGACTCACCATCGGAACTTGAATTAACCTCGCTGGATTTCGATTTATAGTGTAGTTTTTTCTGAAACTTTCAACTTCTTTTAGGGGTTTAGAGAGTGGTTCTCCAAAGAAAACCCCAAGAAATCAAAAGCCAGACTTTAATCCTTTCCTCATGAGAGGTTTATATAGGGAATTCTAGGGAGAATTTGTGGGGGGGAAACAGAGGGTAATTCGGGCAAAACCCTTGTGGGAATTCAAATTTTGAAGGTTGGATAAGCTACAGCTCAATGTTCTTGTACGAATTTTTATAAGAATCTTCGAGTTTTGCGAAGGAATTACCATCTAGGGAAAATCTAGAACATTCTGGGTATGCTAGTACATGATTTGACAGATAATGGACGGCGTTTGGGAATTTTAACGGGTGAAGGCATCATTTGCTAGCTGTTGTGAAGAAGCATTAGGGTTCGTTGGGTTTTTCTGGGTGTTTTGTTTGTCGTTGTGAAGAAGAAATGAGGAGAGAGAGAGAGAGGCTAAGGGGTCGTTTGGCTTTGTTGTGTTCTGTCTGAGTGTTGATAAGGTGAGTTGGGCTGGATGGGTCAGGCGAAGAGGAGATGGGCCAGGCGGAAATCATTTTTGGGTTAAGTCGGCCCAAAAGTTTGGCTGATGAGGGTGGTTTATAATCTGGCCACATTTTGTGAAAAGTGGTTACCTTGAGTTAAGGAGACAGCAAAATTAGGGGTAATTAAATGAAATTCAGCTAGGGTTTAAAGAATTTTAAAGAAATAGGCTAGAGTTGAAATAAGAATGAATCAATTAAAACCAATCTCAAGCTTTAATGAGTTTAAACAATTAGAAATAATTATTCCTTAACATAGAATTACCTCTTTTAACAATTATGAAATTAATTTATTCAATTAATCTCATGTTTGAATTAATTTGAAGGAAAATCAAATGTTTTAATCTCCTAAAAGGATTTTCTCATGAAATTAAACTCTAAAATAGTTTTTTAAGTAAACTTATATAAATTCCACGTAATTAAACATGAAAGATATAAATTATTACTCAGAACTATTATAAAGCTTATTTGAAAAATATTTTATCCCTTTTTACAAAACAATTATCTCAAAAATTATTTAAAAATTCAAAAGGCTCGAGATTAATTCGTAATGTGGCGGATAAAAATTGGGTGTCAACAATAGCAAGTGTGAATGTGTGAGCATGATATATATATATATATTTGTGGGTCAGAGAAGGATAGATGATTTTGAGCCTCTCAGTATGGGCTTTAACGTATTTGGTTTGGAGGGCAGTAGAAAGAGAGAGCTTGGAGAGTTAGAACCATGTAAAATAGACATGTCATTGTGAGGGATAAGTTGGCAATTATGAGTGTGGTATGTACAGCCCATATATGAGGTAGGAAAGATTGAGGCCTAGACTCTTTGGTGAGGGAGAGCCTTAGACTCTAGAAGGAAGTGAATATTCATACTAGATTCTGGAGTAGTGGTTGCTCTATTAGGGTACAATGATCATAGTTCCATTTACAGATTAGCGAGAGGTCCACAGACTTAGAAAAGTAGCATAGATTTAAGGGGGAGATGGTAAGATATAGAATCAGTCAAATGTGTGAGACTCTTGTAGTGATGTTGATGAGTGTTAGAGCAAAGTTAGGGGGATGCAAAGACTTATTTCTATCTTAGCATATTAAGTATACTTCTATTATTACAACACCTCACTCATGTCTTGTGTTCCAGAACCATGTTCCTAATTCAAATTCATGCACATAATGCAGATTTACACCCATACTCAGTTCCTAGAATACCAAGAAATTTCTTCAGACAATGGTTCTAATCTTACTCTATGATTTTATGAATTTTAGCTTTATGCCATGAGACCCATCATATATGAAAGCTCATGTATCACACTATGATCAGCTCTATATACTCAATTCTCAAGATATGCCTTAATGGCTAATGAAATCATGCTACATCATCTATATGCTCATACCAGTTTTCTCAAAAAAAAATGTGCTTGTGATTTCCTTACTCTAACCATGCTTTGTATGTCCATAATGTGATACACTCATGCCCTTTTGCTTGACTTCTCATATCTTACCTTTGGTGGCTAGATCAAGCTAAGTGTAAGTTAAGACCAATCAGTATTTCTTCATTCGTGATGTTCATGCTCCCACTCTATTCCCTTAGTGATCTTGACTTGTGTTGTGATAGTTGTTAGTGGAGAAAGCTAAGTAGTAGCCTAGATGCAAAGTATTAGGTTTTAAGTGTAGATGAAATGTAAGGTGAGGATCATTCATATGAAATAGTTAGATAAGAAATTTTGGTATATTTTATTGTAGAAGTTCTTCAAGTTGTAGCTCTTAGATATGCTAGGGAAGAGAGGAGAAGTCTTGGATAGTGTAAGATGCAAGAAGCCATAAGGTGATCATAGTGATAGGCTTGAATGTTATAATGAGGTACATGGGAGTCTTAGCTTTGTGCGACTAGTGACCTATTGATTACAACTCAAGGTTAGTTGATTTTTTTTTATAAGAACGAATACCATTCTGGGGAGGTAACTCTAGAGGTAAGAGATTTAGTCAAGATAGGCTTGAACATGGTGAAAGCAGGAAGTTAGACTCAGACCTTAGTATTCAGAAGAGCTAGTGTAGTTAAAAGGTGTTCCTAAGCTTAAAAGTTGTCAACCATAGTATTTAAGGCAAGAAAAGTCTTGTTCTTACTCCCTGCCCAGAGTGCTCACATCTTAGGTCCAGTACCTTCAACTTGCAAGGATAGTAGACTCCTCATATCAGATTAGTTTAGACCTATCGATAATCATTCCTAAGGCCAGAAGGCCCTACATTCAGGTCAATCCATGATAGTAAGTTCAGTTTAGAAGAGAATTGTTTTCTCGTATAGCTACTCCTCTTAGTTTGATTTTCCATTCAGTTAACTATGATCTCAAAAAATACCTTCGTTCTCTATGAGCTTCAGCTGGGTCCCTACTCTTAATCCAGACCAGTTATCATATTAGATATTCAATTTCATGTACTGTTAGTTGTTCTCATGCCCTCAGTATGCATGCATGCCTCATGAATTCAGCTCAGTGTATATTTTAGTCAATAATCAATTTCCATGTTAGTACTTCAGCTTTTAAAACTGTGTGTATGGGACTGCAACTCTTTTCCTACCCTCTCAACTTAGTTAGTCTTCATTCAAGGATGAATGATCCCAAGGGAGTGATATTGTAACACCCCAAAAATTCTTAGCCAAGATTCGAACCGTCCCTTTTATGTTGTTAGACCCTAACCCAATGATTTCTAATGGTACATAGGTGTTATGATCTATTCTTGTAATGATCGAGTTTGTCATTACGGGTAAAACTCTCATGCCAAGTTTCGAGTTAGAAAACATCCGGGTTTGGGAGTTGGAAATTCTAAGCTAGGCTAATCTCGGCCAGTTTTAGAGTGAGGTATGGTCTAGGGTAATCCAGATGAGGATTGGGTAACGTGACTTATATTAAGCTAGTTTTCCTTTTAGCTAATACATAAGGGAGTTTGGGGGACTTTTCAGAATTAAATTCGGGTAAGTAGAATTCTAGGTATGAAGGTTGACGTGCAGGGGTTATTTCAGAACATCAGGAAATTAGGTGTGTTGTAAAAGGGGCACTTTTGGGGAACCTTACAACTTTCTATCCCGTGTCAACTGCCATAGCGGTTGACATATCGCTACAGCGACCTCCACTATACCGGAGAAATTACTGCTATAGCGGAAGTCAATGTCAATCAGCACTGTTATAGCGGATGGTTCCGCTATGGAGGTACCGCTATAGTATAGGGTGGGCCGCTATATCATATGAGTTGAGATTTAATGCAGAAGACTTCCCCAAAATGTTCAATTTTCATCAAGAACGTTTTGGGAGAAGGGCAAGGCAATTTTGGGCAAACTTACTCTATTTTCCCTAATTTTTCATCCTAAAGGTAGGGATTCTACTCCCTTAACTCTACACTATCTTTCCTATGGAGTAGAATTGCTAGTTATGGACTTGGGGGAAGGCTTGGATTGACCTAGAAATGGTAGAATCCAAGGGAAAAAGGATTCTAGGGTATTAGAGTTCTTGGGTCTTGTATATTATTATTGGGTTATGATCACTTAGCCATAATTCTCTAAAAATATTCGTAAAAATGATAAACTTAGGTGAATTTATAGTAGGGAAGCCCGAGAATGGATGGAATGATCATAGTTTGGCCTGGCGATTGGGATTTTATATAATCCAGGTATCTTAGGCTAGTAAACTGATTGTAGTTGTCATATATTTGTTTCTAGACCAAGAACAAGCAAAGGATTTAGAAAATGGGAAGGCTCCGGTTCAATAGAGCTTTGAGCAATTCGAGGTAGGTAATGGCTACTGATTTCCCCATATGCATTATGTGTTCATGTACCATTATTTAGTAATGTATGAGTTGCATGCTTAGGGAATGAATTGTGAATGTCTAATTGTTCGTTTATTAGTCTTGTGAAATGAACTTATTTGTTGCTTGTTGGTTTACAAGTATGTTTGTTCATTGTTTGTGATTGATCGTACTTGGTATGACATTTGGTTGGCTCGGGTACTATGCCTGGTACGGGAATACTAATGGTTGGCTCGGGTACCATGCCTGGTGTGAGAATTCATAATGGTTGGCTCGGGTACCACACTTGGTATGGGTTATTTTAATTGCATTATTATGTTCTTTCGATGGTTCCATCAGTGGACCGGGTTTTACATCTTGACTGTGATTATTGCATATGGTCCATGAGATGCCGGGTGATTATATCTAATTGTGAGGTTGGTCTTAGTGTAGGTCGGGATTGCATGTCTAACACTTAGGTGATGTTAGGGGGATCCTTGGTGAGTCTGGGCTATGTAAAAAGGGTATATGTTGATGTTTTTGAGTGTGGTCATTGGTTGCTATTTGGTTCATGTGTTAATAAGCTAAGAAAGAGACTTGTAGTCTAGTTATATGGTTGGCTTATTCATAACATGTACCTCACTATGTTTTGGTATTTGTTCATATTCTGGTTATTGGAGCTGGCCAATGATCCTGCCAGTACACGGTGTTGTGTACTGATTCTGCACTTGCTTTTCTTTTGTGAGTACAGGAAATCTTCCGGCAGCTGAAGCGCAACCTCACTTGCAGATTCGGCGGATTCAGAATTCAAGGGTGATCTGTTCTTCCAGGCTACCTTGTTATCATCCATGACTGGTTATAGCCCACTTGTTTCAGGCTTAACTTCCATTTTACTTTTGGGGTTGCATCCCCGTATTCTATACGTTGGTAGAATATTTTGGTACGGTGACTTTCAGGTACTATGGAGGATTTTGTATTTCATAGAAATTATGGTATTAGTGATGAGATATTGAATTGCTAGTTTATTTATTGCATACTGGCTTTAAGCTATTAGATTATGATAAGTGTTGGTTATTGATGGTTCGCTCGCCCGAGGGTTTGGATGGGTGCTACTCACGGTGGGTTAGGTCATGACAAAGATGGTATCAGAGCCCTAGGTTCATTGATCTCATCATACCAAAATGAGTCTACTAGAGTCTTGTGGAATAATACGTAGATGTCTGTACTTTTCTTCGAGAGGCTATAGGACTTTAGGAAACTATCTCTCCTTATTTCCTTCGTGCTATAACTTGATTCCGATTGGTATCTGGTGATACAAATTGGTATCTAACTATTTCACTCTTCTGTCCATAGATGGTTAATACGAGGAATAATAGAGCGAGATCAGCGATCCTAGAAGCGGGCTCGGTTGTCAGAGGTAGAGGAAGGGGCATGGGTAGGGGCCAAGGTAGAGCAGCACCCGCCAGGGGTGGAGCTCAGACAGCTGCAAGAGAACGTGAGGTGACCCCTCCCCCACCCCAAGATCAGGTCAAAAAGGAAGTCGAGGTTGTTGTTGAGGAGGGTAGAGAGTAGGTGGAGGCGACACCAGCTTGAGGTGAAGGCCTTCCCCCTATCTCGCCTGAGGCATTTCAGCAGGTGTGGTCCTTTTTGAGTGGGCTTGTTAGTGCTGGAGCCAATCCCACGGGTATGGCAGATTAAATTCTGGGTGCTCAGCCAGCAGTTACTACAGCTCCTAGAATTGATGCAGTGTCGGGCACAGATGACTTCTTCAGACCAATGCTAGGTCCGGTTATGACAGAGAATGAGCACGAGATGTTGACCAAGTTCCTCAAATTGAAACCTCCTACATTTTAGGATACTGAGAAGGAAGATGCATATGAATTCATATTGGACCTTTATGAGAGGCTACACAAGCTGGGCATTATGCAACAGCATAGGGTGGAGTTCATCACTTTTTAGTTGCAGGGTGATGCTAAGCAATGGTGGAGGTCTCATGTGGAATGTCGGTCATCTGTTTTGCCTCCACTGACTTGGGAGAAGTTTCATGCTCTCTTATTAGAGAAGTATGTGCCTCGTACTTTAAGAGATCGCAAGAAGGATGAGTTCCTGGCTCTGAAACAGGGTAGCATGTTGGTCGCTGCTTATGAGGCCAAGTTTCATGCCTTGTCTCATTTTGCTACACAGTTATTGGGTACCAAAGAGGAGAGGGTTTGGTTGTTTGTGAAGGGTCTAAACACTGATTTGCAAGTTTTGTCTGTGCACATGACTTCGGCAGGGAAAAGTTTCAATAAAGCCACCAATTATGTGAAAAAGTTAGAAGGGGTTAACCAGGTCGGGTAGGCTAAAGTGTTAGCCAAGAAGTCCCGAAATAAGGGAGTTTCAGTGGTTCATACTCCATGGGTCATCATCAGCAAGCATACTCTGCCCGTCCTATTCAGTCAACTCTTCTAGCTGCTACAGGTGGTCGTCTGGGAGCTAATTAGCAGTTTTCAGCTCCTAGAGGCCAGGGAGCTTCTTACACATCTACCAGCAGGCCTACACTTGATCGCAATTGTTTCCATTGTGGTGATCTGGGCCAATTTTAGAGGGAGTGACATCAAAGATAGATGGGTAATCAGGCTCAGCAGTAGTCTAACGCTGTGGTTCCAGCAGTTAGAGGTGTCTATGCTAGAGATCATCCATATGGTGGATGATGTAACTTTTAGGGAGGTCAGAGAGACAGAGGTAATAGCAGTGCGGGCAGGGGTGCAGCACATCCAGCCAAGGAGGTTGCTCGGATCGATGACCGAGCTCACTATTATGCTTTTCTAGTGAGAT
The DNA here is from genome assembly GCA_003996215.1 of Jaltomata sinuosa. Classification (NCBI taxonomy): domain Eukaryota; kingdom Viridiplantae; phylum Streptophyta; class Magnoliopsida; order Solanales; family Solanaceae; genus Jaltomata; species Jaltomata sinuosa. Next base: position 66,660 of record QJPP01003937.1, on the reverse strand, counting down.
CTGAGGCGCATGCATCAGACGCGATGATCACGGGTATAATTCTGGTCAATGATAGGATGGCTTCTGTACTTTTTGACCCAGGTTCTACATACTCTTATGTTTTTGTGAATTTTGCTTTGGGTCTGGACTTGATTTGTGATATCCTTTATTCCCATGTCCATGTTTCCACCCCGGTTGGAGAGTCTATGATTGTGACTCATGTTTATCGTACCTGTCCTGTGCTATTTGTGGGATTGCAGAATTGGGTAGACTTGGTAATTTTGGATATGGTAGACTTTGATGTTATCTTGGGCATAACCTGGTTATATCCATATCATGTTGTATTGAATTGTAACACTAAGACTGTGGCTCTCGAAATGATGTGGATTCAGGTTCTCTCCCTCAGGCTCGTGGCTAGACGACGCCAGGTACCCAGCTCTTGTTGGTGAGTCCTCATCCTTATAGGACTAGTATTAGTCTAGTTACTTTGATGTCTTCCTTTCAGATTTTCGAGTTAGTTGGAGTCTTGTCCCATCAACTCTTTATGACAGTTTAGAGGCTTCAGACATATCTAGCCTTATACTCCGTGTTTGGATTTGGTATTTATTAGACCTTTTTCCTATTAGTTATGGTTGCTTGGTTCCTTTAGTATTCTTCTGCTATTACTCTTGTATTTGACTGATTATGCTATGACCAAGGGTTAACTTGGGGCACTTATGGTCCCGGGTCCCATGTTACGTCTAGGGGGTAGCCTCGGGGTGTGACAAACTTGGTATCAGAGCCTCAGGTTCAAGAGTCCTAGGGTGTCTGAAAGCCGCATCGAGTAGAGTCTCTTTCATGTGTGTGAAGCAGGCCACACTTATGAGAGAAAAGCTATGAGTTGTCTTAGGAAAAACTTCACTTTTTTCTTGTTCAATATCATGCGATAGGGTTTAACTCTATTAACCCTCTAATCCATTCTTTATGCATTTCAGATTATACCTTCTCGCCGTGCTATGCCTCGCCGGGACAATGCCGAAATGCTAATCCTCCAATTCTAGACCCTGAGGTCACAAATACGGAGTTCAGGAATGCTATTCATATTCTAGCCTAGACTATGCCTGCTCAGGACAATCAGCATGCTCCTATCCCCATCCACCCTCAAGGTGGAGTTGTGGCCCAAGTCTGAGACTTCATTCGCATGAACTCACCTGAGTTCTGGTGTTTGAAAGTTGGTGAGGATCTGTAAAATTTCTTAGATGAGGTAAAGAAGATCTTCGGTGTGATGTAATTTCTTGGTGTCGAGGGTGTTGAGCTAGCCTCCTATCAACTTAAGGACATGGCTCATATTTGGTTCACTCAATGGAAAGATTCTAGGGCTAGGGACGTGGTCCCTATGACTTAGGAGTGTTCTTAGAAGGCTTTTCTTGACCGGTTATTCCTGAGGGAGTTGAGGCAATCTAAGGCCGAAGAGTTCGTGAATTTGAGGAAAGGTTCCATGACAGTTCAGGTGTACGGGTTGAAGTTCACCCAGCTTTCTAGGTATGTTCCTTCCATGATGGCTGACCTGTGGGATGAGATGAGTAAGTATGTTTATTAAGTATCAGATTTGGTGAAAAGGAGTGTAGGTACATGATACTTTTGGGTGACATGGATATTTCTCGACTTATGACTCATGCCCAATAGATCGAGGGAGACAAGTTGAGAGAGATGGAAAGGGAGAACAAGAGGGTTAGATCAGAGAGTTTAGGTTTTGGCCATCATAGGTGTGGAGGTGTACATCGCTCCTCGTTTCAAAATAAGTCATTGGGGCCCATTCATTCTTCATCTAGTTTTCCTACCCAAGACCCAGGCCTTGTCATGATCAGACTAGTAAAGGATCTAGTTCCTATTCACAGGGTAGTGTTGCAAAGGGGACTCCTTAACCTTCTTGCAATAAGTGTGGTAGAAGTCACCCCGGTGAGTGTCTAGCTGGTAGAGAGGGATGTTTTGGATGTGGTCAAGTTAGACACAGGATTATACCAAAGGGATATTTTGGATGTGGTCAAGTTGGACATAGGATTAAGGATTTCCCTTCAGCTAAGAAGGGACAGGGAGGTAGCAGGACTCAGTCTGTCCCAGCAGCATCAGGAAGTCGACCGACCCAGCAGGCCAATGCTTCTAGTTCTGGTGGTCAGCGCCAGAACCGCCTTTATGACATATCCTCTCGCCAGGACCAGGAGAGTTCACCGGAGATTATCACTGGTATGTTGAAAGTCTTTTCTCTATATGTGTATGCTTTATTGGACCCCGGTGCCTCCTTATCTTTTGTGACCCCTTATATTGCTTACAAGTTCGAGATTAGTCCAGATCAACTCTTAGAACCCTTTTGTAATTCTACCTCTGCTAGTGAGTCAGTCCTAGCCAAAAGAATTTATCGAAATTGCCCTATCTCGGTCCTTCATAGAGTCACTTCAGCAGATCTAGTAGAGTTGGATATGAATTACTTTGATGTTATTCTTGGTATGGATTGGTTGTATTTGTGTTATGCCTCGGTTGATTGTCGTACTCGAGTCATCAATATCAAGTATCTAAACGAGCCTGTCTTAGAGTGGCAGGGTCCTCCATCCTCGAAGGGTCATTTTATAGCTTATCTTAAGACTAGGAAGATGATTTCTAAGGGTTATGTTTATCATATAGTTCGGGTTATGGACACGCAGTCTGAAACCCCATCTCTCTAGTCAGTTCCTATTGTGAATGTGTTTTCCAAAGTGTTTCCCGAAGATTTTCCTAGAGTCTCTCCCGAGCGGGAGATTGACTTTGGAATAAATCTTCTTCTAGATACTCATCCTATCTCTATTCCTTCCTATAGAATTGTTCTCGTGGAGCTTAAGGAATTGAAAGATCAGTTGAAAGACTTTCTTGATAAAGGTTTTATCTGACCCAGCATCTCTCCATGGGGTGCTTCAGTTTTATTCGTGTGAAAGAAAGATGGTTACCTCAGAATTTGTATCGACTACCATCAGTTGAACAAGGTCACAATCAAGAATAAGTATCCCATCCCTAGGATTGATGACTTGTTTGATCAGCTTCAAGGTGCCAGTATTTTTCCAAGATCGACCTTAGATCCAATTATTATCAGCTTTGCATTCGAGAGTGTGATATTCTGAAGACAACCTTCAGGACTTGGTATGGTCATTATGAATTTGTGGTTATGTCTTTTGGACTAACGAATGCTCTTGCAGCTTTTATGGATTTGATGAACCGTGTGTTCAAACATTATTTGGATATGTTTGTGATTGTTTTCATCGATGATATTCTTATCTATTCTCAGAGTGACGGGGGGCATGCAGGCCACTTGAGAATGGTGTTGAAAACTCTCAAGGATCGATAATTATTTGCTAAGTTTAGCGAGTGTGAGTTTTGGATGTCATCTATTGCTTTTCTGTGTCATATTATGGCCAGTGATGGTATTCGAGTTGATTCTCAAAAGATAGAGGCAGTAAAGAACTAGCCTAGACCCACTTCCCCGTCTGATATTAGGAGCTTTTTGGGTTTGGCTGGTTACTACAGGAGGTTTGTGGAAGGGTTTTCTTCCATTGCTACCCCTTTGACTCGGTTGACTCAGAAGAAGGTAAAATTTCAGTGGTCTGATCTATGTGAGAAGAACTTTCATGAATTGAAGACTAGATTGACCACAGCTCCAGTGTTGACCCTACCTGAGGGTTCGGATGACTTTGTTGTGTATTGTGATGCTTCTAGGATTGGTTTGGGTTGTGTGTTGATGCAGCATGGTAAAGGTATTTCTTATGCTTTGAGACAGCGTATGATTCATGAGAAGAACTACCCTACTCATGATCTTGAGCTAGCGGCCATGGTTTTTGCTTTGAAAATTTGGAGACACTACTTGTATGGATTTCATGTGGAAGTATTCACCGTTCATAAGAGTCTTCAGTATGTGTTCACTCAAAAGGAATTGAATTTTCATCAAAGGAGATAGGTTGAGCTTCTTAAGGATTATGACATGAGTGTGCTTTACCATCTGAGTAAGGAAAATGTCATGGCGGATACCCTTAATAGGTTGTTTATGGGTAGTGTGTCTTCGTTTGAGGACGAAAAGAAGGAATTGGCCAAGGATGTTCATCCACTTCCTCATTTGGGAGTTCGCCTTATGGATTCGACCGAAGGTGGCGTTATTGTTCAGAATGGTTCTGAATCATCTTTGGTAGTCAAAATGAAAGAAAAGAAAGACAATGATCCTATTTTGCACCAGCTAAAGGGTGTGGTCCATCAGCAAAGGGTAGAGGTTTTCTCCCAAGGGGGACACACTCAGGTGCACTCTTTTCACTCTTCTACTGTGTCATGCTAGATTTCAGCAATTATAATAACATGGAGTACATAGCAGCAACATAGCACATCCCCATAGAGCTAGCACATCCTCATAGAGCACATCCCCAATAACATATCACCATCCCCCTTAATTCACTATCCCCCTTAATTCTTCCCCCTTTTGACATCATTAAAAAGCACAGTTATTTACCAAGATGCAAGATATAGGGAAGCATAAAAGCATGCACATCAAGATAAGCACATATTAAGCCATCCATTGGCTCCAAAACAAAACATAGCAAAATTAGTTAAAAAAATAATTGTTTGTAAGTGAGAGCCAAACATAGGAGGAAATATAATAAAAAGGGAGGGGTGTTGAGTAAGGACAACTAAGAGGATCAGGAGGCAGGCTTGGGAATGAGGTTCATAAGAGACTGGATGTTATCAAGGTGTTTTGTTTGTTGTAGCATCACCTCAGTCCTTAGAGAGTCCACTTGTCCATGGGAAGCTGCCAGACTCTCCTTCAAAGCAGCATTCTCTTTTCTTAGCAGAGCAATATCCTAATGTGCAGCTTCTAGGTCCTGCAAGGATTGAGTTATGGGACTAGAATTCTTCTTCTTCTTGGGAGCTTGTGTAGGCACACATTCATATTCCTCCAAGGTGGAGAGAGTAATCATGTCATTCTTGGTAACTCCTACTCCCTTTCCTAGAGGTACGTCAAAGCTTCTGAACACCTCTGTCAGCAGAAACCCATAGGCTAAACCATGAGGATCAGGCCTGGGGAAGTTACCCTACCCATATGCTTGATCATTAGTGCTGGTAGGTTTACCTTCTCATCTAAGTCCAGGGCATTCATAATCCCCATATCCCTGAAGCTAGCCTCATGCCTCCTTTCTCCTCTAGGCAATATCTCTTTATTCACAATCTTGAACAAGATCTTGTGATTAGGAGACATTTCTCCTTTGAACACTTTCCTTGCACCCTTCTTCTCTTTCCCCTGAGAGAATTTCCTAGTTAACATGCAGTCTTCATCTATTTTCCACACATATTCTACAAGACCCTCAGAGGACACAGATAGGATTTCTCCTAATCTAGCAGGGTCAAATACAATTTTTACTCCTTTCACCTGTGAGCTTACAACCCACCCATCCAATAATTTTAATTTTGCATAGAATTCTATCTCTTCTTCTCTGTGTACCATAGGCTTGACAGTTTTAAACAAATGACTCCAACCTTGAAAATCTAGCCTATCTAGAAGTTGAAGAATGAAATGATTTGTAGTACCTCAGTATCAAGAATTCTCCCTTTCAGGAGAGGTTATGTGGAGTAGTAACCGATGGGCTCTAGTCTCAAGAGATTCTCATAATTCTTGTTAGTTTTTCCAGCCTTAGGGGTGGAAAGTTCTTCTCCATATTCTTCTTCCACTTCTTCCCTATCTAGGTCTATGGGTTCATCATCATCATCCATCTTCTTCTTTCCCTGAGCCACCCTAACTCTTTTTTTCCCGTCTCTTTCTAAATATCAGCAGCCCTTTTTCTGATAAAGGGTTTTCTTGGTAGAAGAGTGGGTGAGGGTAGAGGATCATTAGAGGGTTTTGACAGTGGTTTCTTTAGGGGTTTCATAGCAGCCCTCTTTTTCGATCCATGAATGACAGCGGACTCAGCCCTAGTGTACTTAGGGACCAGACAAATATCTTCATCGCTGTCAATTTCCTCTTCGTCAAGAGAGGATGGTTTGGGGATTGTAGACGGAGGGGAATCTGGGTCAGTTTTGTCTGTACTCTATGAGTAATTCAAGGAGTTAGACTTTTAGGCTTGAGGAGATGAGGGTTTAGGGGGAGAGGCTGGTGGTGAAGGGGAAAAGTGAAGAGTGGGAGAGGGTGATCTTGAAGGATGTTCTCCCTGAGTAGGTGAGCCTTGTGGTGAGGGAGAGTCCTCATTATCTGAGTAATCCACAAGCGAGAGAAGAGGGGAGGGAGTGGGTTTGGTAGACGAGGAGGCCATGAGAGCAGGTCTGAATATTTTGGTGAGTTTTAGGAAAGATGAGATCAAGTGAAGTATGAGAGAGGATTTTTGTGAAGGTGAACGGTTTCTTGTAAGAGAGGTGCTTGAGGTGACGGTTGTCAAATTTTGAAAAGGGGAGTATATGATAGCACGTCCAGTTATTTGATTTTCCCACTTGAGGATTTGTCTTATTTGAGTAGGTGGAGTTTTTAAGGGGATCAGGTTCTCATTGACATACCAATATTACTTTTGTATTCTATTTTAAATAGTCTTGTAAAGGAAGTGCGTACCTTGAGGATTAGATCCCTGAGTGCTTTACCTGAAATGTTTTTTTTAGTGCATGTACCTCCTGCTGCATGAAAATTCCCCCGGAGACCTGCACCTCTTCTTGTCATCTATACTCTTCTCATACCATCATAATTTTTAATTTTCTATGCTAGGACTATACTTCTACCTTGAACCTTTGTAGGAGAGAGGAAATCAACTTTGTTTTTAGTCATTTGTCTAGATCAAGCATTATCAAGGTATCCAACCTTGCCCATTCCTCTCTTCCTTTCCTGCCAAAGATTAGTGACTCATCTTGGGGACCCATATCAGCTTGGGTCCCCATTTATGAGTGAAGGGATGAATTAAAACTTTTTTAGCCCAGTAGGGAACCTCTCTTTTGATGGACACCCCTCTTCTCCACTCCTTGGACCTGAGTTTGTTGACACTTCTCAAGTTTCTTTGCTCAGTTAGAGTTGGAGGTTTCCACTTAACTTTGTTAACAAAGTTCAGGTTCCTTTGATCAGCTTTCAGATGTATAGGATATTGACTCTTGAGATGTCCTTCCTTCCCACATGCAGTGCACACCATATAAATAGAGTAATTTTCCTTACTGCCCTCAGGTCTAAATCCCAGCCCATGCTTGGAGGTGGTCTGACTGTTTTTAATATGAGAGAGAAGAGTTGAAGATTTTTTCCAATTCTTATTGTATTCCAACTAAAGTTTGGCTTTGCTCAAATCACTTGTTAGAGTGATGTTTCTTTCACACACTTCTGAGAGCTTTGTCTTGAGGTTTTTGATATCTTCTTCCAAAGACTATTGGAGAGCAGTTGCCTAACTTTTTCCTTTATCAGAGAACACTTTGAGGGAGTTTTTTAAGGAGACATTGTCTTCCTCAAGACTTTCACTTTCCAATCATAGAGATGCATAATCATTTAGTAAGCTTTCTTTCTCAGCACATACTGAATAATATGCATCTATTAGAACTGTTGAGAGAATTTCGAGCTTCCTTTTGGAGTAGGTATGTAGGTTGGGCCTGAGGTCAAAAAAGCATATCTTAGTATCATCTGGATTAGTGTCAGTGTCAGGCTCAGAGCATGCCATGAGGACAAGAGGTGTTTCAGCTATCTCTCCCTCTTCTGAATCACTTTCAGAGTCACTTAAATCTACAAGGGCCAGGGTGTCCTCTTCCTTTGCTTCAACCATGGAAAGAAGTGACTGATTATGGGAGTCCTCCTCATCATACTCATTACCTTGTTCTCCTATAGCAGCTAGGGCCCTTTGAACTGCTAAGTCAGCTTCTTAAGAAGTCATCTTCCTATGAGATAGAAGGGTGAACTCCTGATTTTGATATCTGGGTTTTTCTGTGATAGCCTTCTTGTGTTATATAGCCCATAAAGGACAGAATTTGATGAAGTGATTCGGACTACCACACTTGTGACATAGTTGAGCATCTCTTTCCTGAGCCTTGAGGGGGATTCCTTTAAAGGCTTTGTCCCTTTTTGAACATTCTTTGGAATATTCTAGTCACTAGTGCAAGATTTTCTTCCTCATAATCAGCTACTTCAGTGGTCTTAAGAGAAATAGTCTTTTCCTTTTTGTTAGTTCCAATTTCCTTTCCTTGACTCTTCTTTAGTTCATATGTGGTTAGGTTTCCTATAAGTTCATCCATGGGCAGAGTATCTAAGTCTCTACCTTTAGTAATTGCTTTAACTTTGCTTTCCTAAGATTCAGGCAATACACTTAGGAGCTTTTTAACAGCCTTTCAAGTAGGAATATCTTCTCCTAGGGAAAAAATTTCATTGAGAATAGCAGTGAACCTTGTATGCATGTCTTGAATAGTATCTCCTTCCTTCATCCTGAAGAGTTCATATTGCCTGTTCAGATTGTCTATTTTTGTCTTTTTGATAGCAATAGTACCTTCATGTGCAGTCTGCAGTGTGTCCCAAATTTGCTTTGCATCTTAACAGGAGGAGATCTTGTTATACTCATTAGGTCTAATACCACAGATCAAGATCTTTCTTTCTTTACCATTATTTTGAATGGCTATCTTATCAGCATCATTCCACTCCCTCCTGTCCTTGGGAACAGGTTACTTTCCATTCTTAGCTGCCTTTATGGGGATAGTGGGGACATCTAGAACAACATTCCATAAGTCAGCACTTTCACCCATGAGATGATCCATCATTCTATTCTTCCACCAGCCATAGTACTTGCCATTGAACAGTGGTGGTCTTGTTTGAGAATAACCTTCCTGAGCAGTTGGAGGGGCAGCCATTGAATCCTTTTCAGGTGTTAGCCTTTGATGAAAAGACCCGCTCTGATACCAATTGAATAAATTTGGTGCCCACTACTTATCTCAGGGACTAGGTCCTTAGCGTAGTTCCACTTGAAGCAGTAAGTAAATCAACATACAATTTTTACGTGGAAAACTCCCTAACACCAGGAGAAAAAACCACGTACTCACCTTCACTAACTCTTCAAGTTTTATAAATACAACTCAATAATCAAAGGAACTAACTCTAGTACCTAACTCAAACAATAAACTATTATTGTTTCAACTCACTTAAACTCACACTCTCTCCAAGAAGCCAAACCCACTTCTTGTTACACTCCTCACAAACTCTCTCAAGAAGCCAAACCCACTTCTTGTTACAAGCCTCACAAACTCTCTCAAGAAGCCAAACCTACTTCTTGTTACAAGCCTCACAAACACACACTCTTTGTCCTAACAACCACACAGGATTGAACTAGAAACAATTCTCTCTTTGTGTCTTCATTTGAAAAGCTTTCTTGAGATCTATATTGCTTGACAATACTCCTTCTCAGCTTTGTGCAATAGGTGATTAAATTCTTCATAACTCTGATGCTTTTATAGAGGTATCAAGCTCTCCTCTTCTTGAAAGAAAAATCCAATCCTTTCCTTGTGGGAGTTGGTCGCCACCTGGGACAGTCCACTCTTTGTTGGACTTAGACACTATTTTTTAGCGCACCTTTTTTCCTTGTTTCTTCACACGTTTTGCTTTCTCCTTCTTTGACTAGGATGCTTACTTTTATAGTTTGTTTTCATAAATATATTTTTACCAAAAATAGGTTTTGCCTCATTATCAAAACTTGTTTGACAAGGTTCTTCACTACCTAAAGAGGAAAAGAATTCCTTCAAGCTCCAAGTTTCAAGCTCCAAGTTCAAGTCTCCATTTCTTTTCCACCTTGGATCAAGCTAGCTTCAATAAGGTATGTGGGTATTTAATAAGGGATTACTTTCACCCTTATGCCCAAAACTCATGATTTCTACTTTGATTTATGAATATATGAAATTAGGGTTCTTACCCAATTTAGGAAAAACTTATGGGTTCAGTTTTAAAGCTTCAATTCATGGTTTTTGATTACTTATCTATGATTTATTTGAGGTTCCTTAATTGATTTCAAAATCCCATGTATTAAAGATGATTTCAAGCATGATTCCATTGAATTACATGTTTTCAAGTGAAAATTGGCATGTTTAGATAACATGACCTTATGTATTATGAAATTGCATGCCTAATCTTCAAGCTATGAATTTAGAAAGAAAAGTATGTTTTGAATTATGGCTATGCTAAGTTTAAGGATTTTGAAGTATGAATTGCATGACATTAGATATGTCCTTATGGTTTATGAAAGGTTTGGCATCTAGATATGTCTACCTAAGCTATGTGAATCGCATGGTATTAGATATACCCTTATGCTTTTCAAACAGATTTGGCATTAGATATGTCACAAGTATAAGTTGAGCTATAAGTATGTTTTGGGAGTAGTATTGAGCACCGAGTTGGATTGGGTGAGCATACCCCTTGTATATCCCAGAACTACATGCCATCATAGGTTTTAAGTCCCTTTTATGGGCATCAGACACCGGGATTACACTAGTTATGCCTTTATACCCTGGCAAAGTATATTGGGTCCTTTCGATGAGGCGGATACATCAAATTCCATGTAGCTCACATAGTCTATGTCGATTAGAGAACCTCCCACAGAAACAGTTCCAGTTATTTAAATGCATTGACTCCTTGCTTTCAGATTTCAGAAGTTCTATTATTACTTATGGTTTTTAAGTGTATTTTGCCTATGATATTGCATTGAATCCTTTGCGCTCCAGATTTTACTATCATAGCATGTTTTAAGTTTTAAAGTATGTATAGCATGTTTACTTCAGATTTTTGTATATCTCACATATTCAGTACATCCTATAGTACTGCGCATATCTTGTGTTGCATCCTCTTGATGATGCAGATTCAGGTCCTCTCCCTTAGGCCTGTGGCTAGATGACGCCAGGTACCCAGCTCTTGTTGGTGAGTCCTAATTCTTTGAGGACTAGTATTAGTCTAGTTACTTTGATGTCTTCCTTTCAGATTTTTGAGTTAGTTGGGGTCTTTTCCCATCAACTCTTAATGACAATTTAGAGGCTTCAGACATAGCTAGTCTTTCATGTTTGGATTTGGTATTTATTAGACCTTGTTCCTATTAGTTATGGTTGTCTGTTTCCTTTAGTATTCTTCCGCTATTGTTATTGTATTTGACTGAGTATGCTATGACCAAGGGTTAACTTAGGGCACTTATGGTCCCGGCTCCCATGTTACGTCTAGGGGTAGCCTCGGGGCATGACACAGATATTCAGTTATATTCAGATTGTCATTCTTAGACTTTTACTTACACAACAGACTAAGTTGCTTATTACTTCAGTTAAAGCTTCCACTCATTATTAATGTTATTTAAGTTTAAGTTATGCTAAGGCCAAGGGTTAGCTTGGGATCACTTGTGATCTCAGGTTCCATGTTATGTCCAGTGGGTAGTCTCGAGGTGTGACATTTATCCATATCAAACAATTCTGGTAAGTCTATTATATTCTCTCGCGCCTTTTTCCATTGGTGATTCTCGTTTTCTATCTTTTAAATTTTGCCAAAATTCTTGTTTGATTCTCTAGATCAAGTGAACTTTTGGGGTTGTTTTGGGCCTCAAAATGAGTTCCATTTATGCTCAAATTTTGGGAATGGGTTTAAAATCCTGTTGCAAACATAACTATAATTTTACTTTTCTATTTTGTTGAGCAGGCCTCGAGGGTCATTTTGACTCGATTTCTGGTCCAAAATTTTGTATAGCAATATAGGTATTGTTCTTCATGCCTTGATGGGTAAATTATGTTTATGATAGCATGACATCATTCCGAGACTATTTGGATAGAGAAGACACATGATTGATGGTTTGTGCTTGTAGTTCAGCCCTGAGGTAGGTTACGGTTTATTCATTCTAGACCTGGTTTAGTTAGATTTTATATGTTATGAGTTGCATGAATGTTAAGGTAGGCTTTAGTCTATAATTAGGCTTAAATCAGGTCTTCTGCTTATTTTGGTCATTTCTAGTACTGTAGAATAGCACTATCATGCTTATTTAGGAGTTTGTAGTCTCGATGTGACTCGCTTAGTTTCCCTAGAGTATTTTAAGGAGGTTTTAGAGGTAGAGTAGGTGTCATAGTTTATTTTCGTATTATAGTTCTGCTTTTCTGCCTTTATTTACCATTATTGTGTAACTATGGGCCTGAGGCCATAGCTTGGACTGGAAAGAGTTCTAGGTGAGTACCTTGATTGGAGGGCACCCTGATTGGAGGGCACCCTTTCCCTATCTTTGATATATATTCCTGCATTTGCTTAGGTGCTATGTTGTATATACTCATTTCTACGATCATGAACTTGGTATATAAATGGGTTTTCTAAAGAAAGAATTATCGATTTTCAAGTTAAAAAAGAGGTTTTCACTGTTGCTAAGCATTTCAAAGTTCTAAAAAGGAATTAGTACTACTTTACGACTGATTTTAGATTTAAAAGGTAAAACACCTCCTTTTTTTACTGATTTATTTCTGTGGGGGGACTTTTACTTATTGCATGTCTGATGCTGGGATTCCAGACTTATATTTACTTATTTCATGTACAATGTTTGGATTTTGAACTCATATTTATTTACTATTTTTCTGATGCTAGGATTCCAAACTCATGTTGCATCGGTCGCATACTATACCGCACCTATCTCATGCTACACCACATTGTATGTTGATTAATTCTGCTTGAAATGCTTGAATTCCTTATCATTATTATCTTCACTATCTGTTAGATTACGGCTTTTTTCGTTTGATAACTAGATTTAGGAGGATCCCTGTAACTAGGTTACTTTTCTATAATCTTATAATATATATTATCTTTCTGAGCTCGGTCGGCCTATGATGCCTACTGAGTATCCCATGTTTTGATACTCATACTATACTCTGCACCTTTTTCTAATGCAACACCTAGTACGAGCCACCCTCAGTAATCATTCTCTCATTCATGGCCAGCTACTATTTGGATCCTGGTGAGATCTCGATGTTTGGAGACTCTTAATACTTTTCATCCACTCTTCTGTCTATATTTTATATTTTAGATAGACAGTATATGTTGTATAGCTTTGTTCAATACTTTAGATGCTCTTGTACCGGTGGCACCAGGTCTGGAGTTTATTTTTGTATATATTCATTTTTTCGGTCACTTTAGGGCCATTTTTGTATATTTAGTATTGTGGGTATGTATCTATATTGTTGGCCCCTATCTTGCATGTTTTCCTTCTGCTTTCTTTTATTTAGATGGTTAGTCGTATTATCATATTCTTGGGCGGCTTGCCTACTGGGATATGGGGAGGGGTTAGTAGGTGCCATCGCAGCTCAATTTTGGGTCGTGATAGAGTGGTATCAGAGCTTTAGGTTCATTGGTCTTACCAGTACAAGAGCAAAGTGTCAAGTACAGTGTCATAGATAGGTACAATGACGTCCGTATCCTATTTGCGGGAGGCTATAGGGAATTCTTAGGAAAGATTCTCATCTTGTTTAATCCCTTGTCGTGCGTCCTTAACTTTATCAACTTCTAAATACTTGTTGTTTAAATCTCTCTCAGATGGTTCATACGAGATTAACGGCATGTGAGGATGAGGCCCCTGCGCCTGTAATTAGAGTCCCAACTAAAGGATGGGGTAGAGGTCGACCCAAAGGTTGAGGTAAGGGACGATATACAGTGCCACCTCGGGCCCAGACTAGGTTACCATTGCAAGAGACAGATATTCAAATTGAGGATGTGCATTATGAGCTAGAGGATGTGGGGCTAGTCCAGCCCCCGGTAGGTTTTGTGGCTACACCAATCTTACAGGACATATTGGTTCATCTTTTTGGGTTCCTAAAGGGCATGTCATAGCTTGCACCTACTCCTGGTACTCTCACAGGTCAGGGACGATGCTCAGACTTTAGCTCAGGCAATGGCATAGGGTTCAGAAGCGTAACTTGCTACTGCGGCTCCTCAATTAGAGGTGTTCCCAGATCCTACAGTTGTTCCGCCTATTCCAGTTAGGCATGTTATGTCTATTTAAGCATTATTAATGAAGTAATTCAGAAAGCAACCAAGTTTTAGTGATTGGATGCAAGCAAGAAGAGTTTTTAAGGATTGGAAGATGGGCTTACATCAACGCCTACACTGTAATGACCCTTCTGGTCATTTTTGCGTTCACGCCTTCTTTGTACTTCCAGAGCTTTCTTGTAGCAGCCCCAAGTCATTTATGACTTGCTGGGATGGTGGTTCAGTGCCCTGGTCATTTGTTTGGTCATTTTGGTCATTTGCCTGTTTTAGAGCCTTAACTTAGAATATCGTTGATTTTAGTCAACATTCTTGGTAAACATGCTTGGAATCTAATTCTGATAGTTCTGTTAGCTCTAGAGTGTGGATTTTGGTCTGGATGGACCCTGGGTAGGGTACTGGGAGCTTTCAATTTAGTTTTGTCTGGATTTTTATGTTTTAGCCAAGTTGAACTTGAAATTTTGACTTTGGCCAACATTCGGAGAAGACAGCCTCGGATGGAAATTTTGTCAATGCTATGAGCTCTGGAATGTAGATTTTGGGCTAGGGTAACCTTTGGTTTGGGTCCCGGGGCTTCTGGACTTATTTTGGGGTATTGAGTTCCGAGTTAGTTTTGGGCATGGGACCCACTTTTCCTTAAAACGGTCTTTGTTGGTAAATTTGTTGATTCCATTGAGTCCAGAATGTCGTTTCCACTCAAATAGATCTATTGGTTTGTGAGTATCCGATTCTAAATGTGCCCAAAATTCCCCGTAGAAGTTTAGAAAATTGCAGATTTTTCTGTTGCGGGCCAGCTTTAAATAGTTGTTGGCAGCTTTATTTTCAGTTGTTGCTCTCATTTTCCCAACTCGTTTTCTCCACCATTTTTGCACCAAATTCCTTAAAATCTTCACCTGCTCTTACCCATAACTTGGAGGAATAATTGTTGCTGATCCGGGTGTATTTCTTGCCTCGTGAATAGGTAAAATCTCTTGTTAACTTTCATTAATTTCCACAAATTTCATTCTTTAAATTCTTGTTTTTTACGATTTTCATCTAATTTCTTTCACTTCTTTCAACTCCAACTTCATTTTTATCAACACTAATTACTCAAGAACGGTGTGGGCTCATGGGAATTCTCTAAATTATCATTAATCTCACTCCTTTATCGCTGGTAAGCCTCTTCTTTTTCAGGCATTGTTCTTCTCTTCAAGCTGAAAAACCTCCATGGTTGAGGATCTTACAAGCTTGATTTTTCTTGGGTTAAAGCTGCGTTGGAGAGCTTGATTTTTGTGGTAGCTGTAGTTCCGGTCCGTGGTCGATTCTTGCTTCCAAATTGGTATGTTTCCGCCCTTGAAAATTGGAATTCTCCACTTTTGTTCTCATGAATTAGTAGTACTTCGAGTCTATTTTGAGCCCCGAAATGAACTCCATTTGCGCTCAAATTTTGAGCATGGGTTCCTAGATTCACTGCGGATATAATTGCGAATTTTATTTTATGTATTGTTGCACAGGCCCTGATGGTCATTTTTCGACCCGATTTTTGACCCGATTTTCCGTATAGCAATATGGGTGTCGTTCTTCTCGTCTTGACACCTAGATTATGTTTTTGATAGTATGGAAGCTTTCTGAGGCTGTTAGGGAAAGGCACATGAGTGATGATTCGTGTTTGCAGTTCGGCCCCAAGGTAGGTTACGGTTTAAACTCCTTAGACTTTGCATATATAGAATAAAATTGTACTAATGGGCATCCTTGGGTTGGGTTTACTAGTTGGTACCACAGACCTTGACCTCTGTATTCATATCCAATTCCTTTTCTTCCTCCGATGGTTGTAGTATTTGCTATAGATGATATTATCACCCTTGTGGTCCTGTGAGTCCTTATATTGACTCTGGAACATAGATAGTGGGAAATTGGGGATGTCCGTGAGTCCCAGACATTGTTATTATTGTTATAGAGCTGTATATCTATGTTGTAGAATGATTGGAGCCTGTGCAGGGCTTATAGGTTGATTGTGCGCTGGGAGACCACTGTTGTGATTGTGTATACCATTTCTCATGCATATAAAAGGATTTTCTTCATGATTTTACTACGATTTTGGCTTTGGGCCTACTATTGCTGAATTTCTAAACCTTGCATGGCCCGTGGGGACTATTTTTGGTAAAAATGATTGAAAAAGGGTTTTGGTACCATCCTAATGGATCTTCTTGAGGTAAGGGAGAATTAAAGGATGTTTTATCACTATTACCACTTACACTAGACTAGGTAGGGTCGAGCGCTAGACATGTTTTACTACAACTTCTGGGGTGATGCTAGACTCGATGGGGCCATGCGCTAGGACTATTTAACTTCTTGATTTAGACTTGAATACTCTCTAGGCAGCTTTACTTGGGATTTTCGAGATTGCGGGGCATCTAGTGTGTTGGTCGGGGGCCTCCATGGACCTTGCCATTCCAGACCAGGGGCTACATATTGTGAGTGCCGGAGGGAGGTATACGGTGTAGTAGAGGTATACGGGTGTGACCTTATATGGATCCCATCTTCTGGGCCTTATAGGACGTCAAAAGCGGGTAACATACGGTACTACTATCACTCTTGGCTTAGCATGGCATGTCATACCATTCATTTGTGTGAGGTGCTACCCTTGTTTGTTGTTTGTTGATTGTACACTCTGGTAGTATGGGATGCCAGAGGGTTTGTCATTACTTTTTTGTGTTCCTTCGGTGTATGGGTGCCCATGGGACTATAGGTAGACTTATTGTTACTATTTTGCTCTATTGGTTCCTATTG
Source organism: Jaltomata sinuosa (assembly GCA_003996215.1). Taxonomy (NCBI): domain Eukaryota; kingdom Viridiplantae; phylum Streptophyta; class Magnoliopsida; order Solanales; family Solanaceae; genus Jaltomata; species Jaltomata sinuosa. Next base: position 49,955 of record QJPP01003937.1, on the reverse strand, counting down.
TGGTTCTTATGACTTTGGATATTGTTAAGGTTAAACTTGGGCTTCCAGTTGTTGAATTCTTGACTTGAGATTGCATGCTTAGTTGGGTTATCATTCATTGTATTCGAACATGTTTACTATTTTCTTCCTCTCTTTCTATATTCGTTGAGGTTACCGGTATACCGCCTATTTTCTAAACTCTTCTTTGTATACTTGTTGTTGCGAGGATCCCGGGTACGTGTTTCTTTCTTTTGCCTATGATGTGTATTCCTTTAGCTAGCCATATGTATTATTCCTGCTTGTATTCCTTTTGTGCTTGCTTCTGTGTACTTCGTTACCTTCTGTGATTAGTTGCTTTCTATTCTGCTTATTACTGCTCTTTTATCTTATATGTGCCTAGTCGGCCTATGATACCTACTGGGTACCGGTTGCTTTGCAATTGGTGCTCATACTACACTTTGCATCTTCTGGTGCAGATCTTAGTATGGGCCATCATTGTTAGCTCATTGGAGACTCGTGCGAGGAGCTATTTTTGAGATATTCTAGACTGATGGTGAGCTCTTGTCAACCAGAGCTTAGCTTTTAGTTATCTTTTATATCATGTACTCTATTACTACTCGGAGACATCTGTATATATTATTTTGGATCCTTTGTACTCCTTATATGTAGTTCTGGCTCTATACTATGATACCAGGTTTTGGGGTTTCGGTTTAGCTTCTGCATATGTATATATATTCCTGTATCTACTTTCTTCACCTTATTTTCCTTGCTTCCACTTATTTATATCGTTCCTCTGCTAAATTATTAGATGGTAGCCCATTACTAACTATTTCGAGCTACGGGGATTGGTTTGCCTACTGGGGTTGTAGGTGCTATCATGACCGAGAAATTGGGTCATGACAGCTTGGTATCAAAGACTAGGTTCACTGGTATCATCGGTATAGGAGCCAATGTCTAGTAGAGTTCTGCGAATTAGGGCGGAGATGTCCATACTCAATCTTCGGGAGGCTATAGTAACATCTTAGGAAATATGACTCTCTTATTGCATCTGTATCGTGCGTAATCATTGGGAGTTTCTTGAAATATCACTTGTTCTCATTCACTTTTCTACAAATGGCTCATACGAGATTGTCGGCATTGGGCGAAGACGAGCCTCCAACTCTAGCTAGGGGCCGGGAAGTCATAGAGGTAGGGGTCGACGACGTCTCCGAGTAGCGACAGCTACTAGAGTTGAGATAGGGCCCGAGCATGATCATGAGCCAGAGTTTGCTCCCGAGCAGCATGTGGACCAGGGGTCAGCTTAGGTACCACCAGGTCTACAGCCAGCTTCAGCCCCAGCTCAGTCTTCAGATATTCAGGGCTTACTGTTATAGTTGTTGGGTATGATTGGAGAGCGACCTTCTAAGGCAGCACAGATATCCGCTCAGGGGGCAGCCCTAGGTGCACCAAGTTCAGGATCACAGCCTGTTACTGTAGCTCCCAGTGCTAAGGTTATTCTGATCCCATAAGTTGCACAGCCTCTTGCTCCTCGCCCATATATGATAGAGACGGAGCAGAAGGCGTTGGGTAGATTCTTGAGATTGGCACCTCCGAGGTTTGCTGGTACTTCTGGACAGGACCCCATGACTTTATTACTACTTGTGAGGAGATGTTGTACCATCTGGAGTTTTTGGAGACTCACGAGGTTGGATATACTACATATCAGCTGCAGGGCCCAGTGAAGTTATAGTGGAGGGCCCAGGTTGCTTGAAGACCATCATCGTCACTTCCTTTGACTTGGTCCGAGTTTTATGAGGCCTTTATGGCCAAGTTCTTACCTCAGAGTGACACATAGAGGCAGAGAGAGGAGTTCGCCAGACTTACTCAGGATACCATGACCATCTCAAAGTACATAACTCGTTTCCATCAGCTCGCTCTATTTGGGGCCATGATTATGCCTACTAAGTCTGAAAGAGTCTGTAGATTTGTTTAGGGGATACGGAGAGAGTTTTGATAGCCTGGAGAGATATTGGTTGCTAGTGGTCGGTGATTCTAGGCTATTGCGGACTATGCCCATACTGTAGAGGATTCGCATCGTCATGACACCGGGGCCAGAGATAAAAGGCCTCGAATCAGGGTAGCTACAGTGGTTCTCATTATGGTGGTAAGGGTTCTGGCTAGTGGGGTCGAGGTCATCAGCCGTAGAGGCACCAAGGTCAGTCTAGTCGATTGGTTCAGGCTTCACTTTAGCCTTCAGGTTCTCAGTTTGAGCAGGGTTAGAGCAGTCAGCATGGTCACAGTGGTAAGTCTCCGAGAGGTACTACTTTTGGGGCATCAGGCCAAGGTGGCCACACAGGTTCAGCGAGTTTGTCTCGGCAAGGTGGGCCATCAGGGCCTTTCTATGAGTGTGGAGTCAATGGTCATTTTGCCAAATATTTCCCCCAGTGGGGTACAGCCTGCTATGAGTGTGGAGTTAGTGGTCATTTTGCTAGAGATTGCTCCAAGTGGGGTACATTTCAGCCAGCTGCTCAGCTGGCTCAGCTTATTTGCTCAATTCAGCCACCGGCTTGAGAAGGTGGTCGTCAGGTTAGAGGTGGTGTCCCATGAGGCAGGACAGTTGGTAGGGATGGAAATTGGTCTGGTGGTGGTCGCCATCAGTTCTATACAGTCCCTGGGAGACCGGAGGTAGAGACCTCAGATGTTGTGATCACAGGTACGATTTATGTATGACATCGACCAGTTTATGCTTTATTTGATCTTGGATCTACATGTTCATACATATCTGCCTACTTTGTACCTTGTTTGGGGTTGGCTAGTGAGCCATTATCTGTTCTTGTTTCTGTTTCGACCCTAGTAGGAGATTCTTTAGTAGTGGATCAGATTGTGAGATCTTGCATGATATATGTTGGTGATTTGGAGAGTTGGGGTGATTTGATGATACTTGATATGTTAGACTTTGATGTGATACTGGGCATGGATTGGTTATCACCTCACCATGCAATTTTGGATTGTTATTCCAAGACCATTATTATCACTGTGCCTAGTGTATCCCTTGTTGTGTGGCAGGGTTCTATTAGTCGTGCGCCGTCTAGGATCATCTCTTGTCTTCGAGCTAGGAAGCTGATTTCGCAAGGGTGTTTGGCTTACTTAGCATATATCTGAGATGCTAGTGCCGACCTTTCTTCCCCTGAGTCCATTCTTGTGGTTAGAGACTTCCTAGATATGTTCCCTACTGACCTGCTAGGCCTTCTGCCTGAGAGAGATATTGATTTTGCTATTAAGTTAGAGCAGGGCACCAAGCCCATTTCTATTTCTCCCTACCGTATGGCTCCTGCTGAGTTGAGAGAGCTAAAGGAGTAGCTCCAGGATTTGTTAGCTAAGGGGTTCATTAGACCGAGTGTGTCACCTTGGTGTGCTCCTATTCTATTTGTTCAGAAGAAGGATGGTTCAATGTGGATGTGTATTGATTATCGGTAGTTGATTAGGGTTACTATGAGAAATAGGTATCCAATGCTGCGTATTGATGATTTGTTTGATCAGCTCCAGGGTTCACCATGTTTTCAAAGATAGATTTAAGGTCATGCTACCATCAGTTGAAGATTAGGGCAGAGGACATCCTTAAGATGGCATTCAAGATACGTTACTACCATTATGAGTTCCTGGTGATATCTTTTGGGTTGACTAATGCCCCCACAGCTTTCATGGATCTGATGCACAGGGTGCTTAGCCCGTATTTGGACTCCTTTGTGATAGTCTTCATAGACGATATTCTGATATACTTACGGAGTAGAGATGAGCATGAGCAGCACTTGAGGATTATACTCTAGACTTTGAGATATCATCGGCTTTATGCAAAGTTCTCAAAGTGCGAGTTTTGGCTTGAGTCAGTTGAATTCCTAGGGAACGTGGTGTCTAAGGATGGGATTAGAGTGGACTCGGGTAAGATTTCAGTGGTTCGTGATTGGCCTAGACCTACTATTGCTACTGAGGTTCGCAACTTTATTGGGTTAGCGGGTTACTACAGGCGGTTCATAGAGGGGTTTTCTTTTATAGAAGCACCCTTGACTATGCTGACTAAGAAGGATGTTCCATTTTAGTGGCCAAATCAGTGCGAGGATAGCTTCCAGAGGCTTAAGGCCTTATTGACTTCAGCTCTAGTTTTGACTTTGTCGGTTGAGGGTCAGAGTTTCTCCGTGTATTGTGATGCTTTTGGGGTTGGTCTTGGTTGTGTGCTGATGCAGCAGGGTTGAGCGATAGCATATCCATTGAGGCAGCTGAAGGTTCACGAGCACAACTACCTCACCTATGATTAGGAGTTGGCGGCGGTAGTTTTCATGCTCAAGATCTAGAGGCACTACTTATATGGAGTTCATTGTGATATATTCACCGATCACCATAGTCTTCAGTACATTACGAGTCAGCGAGAGCTAAACTCGAGGCATAGGAGATGGATTGAGTTGTTGAAGGACTACGATTTCACTATTTTGTACCATCTGGGCAAGGCAAACGTGGTAGCGGATGCCTTAAGTCGAAAGGTGGTGAGTATGGGCAACCTAGCTTCACTTTCAGTTTTTGAGCGACCGTTGGCCTTGGACATCCAGTCCTTAGCTAACCGCTTGGTTAGGCTTGATTTTTCAGATCCCAGTCAAGTTCTTGCTAGTGTTGAGGTTCGGTCTACTCTTTTTGATCAGATACAGAGCCATCAGTTTGAGGATCAACGGTTGTGTGACCTTTGAGATCAGGTTGTTCGAGGTGAGGCCAGCCGGGCTACTCTAGATTCAGATGGTGTTCTGAGGTTTTATAATCTTTTTTGTGTTCCAAGAGTTGGTGGTGTGATTTATTTGATTATTTGTGAGGCTTATTGTTCTGGATATTCCATCTATCCTGGCGCAGCCAAGATGTACAGAGATTTGAGACAACTTTACTAGTGGAGTGGTATAAAGCAAGATGTAGCAGAGTTCATGTCTCAGTGCTTGAACTATCAGCAGGTGAAGTTCGAGACATGAGACCTGGTGGGTTGATGCAGCGACTTCCCATTCCTGAGTGGAAGTGGGAAGGGATTACTATGGATATTGTGGTTGGTTTTCCTCGTACCTCCAGGGGTTTTGATTCCATTTGGGTGGTTATGGATCGGCTGACTAAGTTATCCCATTTCTTGCCAGTTTAGACTTCTTACAGTGCCGAGAGGTTAGCTCAAATCTATATTTGTGAGGTTGTTCGGTTGCACGGGGTCCCAGCTTCTATCATTTTAGACCGCGGCACTCAGTTCACATCTCAGTTTTGGAGAGCTATTCAGTGAGATTTGGGTACAGAGGTTCAACTTAGTACTGCTTTCCACCCTCAGACAGATGGTCAGTCTGAGAGGACCATCCAGTTCCTGGAGGACATGCTTCGAGCTTGTGTTCTTGATTTTGGAGATTCTTGGGATCAGTTTGTGCCTTTGGCCTAGTTTGCGTATAATAATACCTTCCATTCTAGCATTGGCATGGTACCCTTCGAGGCATTGTATCGTAGGCGTTGCAGATCGCCGGTTGGTTGGTTTGACAGATTGGAGTCCAGGCCACAGAGTACTAATTTACTTCAGGACTCCTTAGATAGAGTTAGGGTGATTCAAGATAGACTTCGAGCTGCTCAGAGTAGGCAGAAGAGATACGCTAATCGCAGACTTCGTGCCTTGGAGTTCAGCGTTGGTGATTTAGTATTCCTCTGTGTGTCGCCCATGAAGGGCATGATGAGATTCGATCAGCGGGGCAAGCTTAGCCCCAGGTATATTGGGTCGTTTGAGATCCTCCAGAGAGTTGGTAGTGTTGACTATTAGTTAGCCTTGCCTCTGATGTTTTCATCTATGCATTCAGTGTTTCATGTTTCGATGTTGAGACGGTATATTCCAGATGAGTCTCATCTGTTGCATTGGGAATCGGTTCAGTTGGATGAGAGCTTGTCCTTTGTCGAGGAGCTAGTTGCTATATTTTCTAGAGATGTGAGAAGGTTGAGGTCTAGGGAGATTCCTATTGTAAAAGTTCAGTGCAGGCATCGTCCAGTCGAGGAGGCTACCTGGGAGATCGAGAGAGATATGTGGGCCCAGTATGCACAGCTATTTGAGCCTTCAAGTACCTCTTTCTTCTTGACTATCGAGGACAAAAGTCTTTTTTAGTAGTGGATGATGTAATGACCTTTTCGGTTATTTTTGCATTTACGCCTTCTTTGTACTGCTAGAGATTTCTTGTAGTAGCCCCAAGTCATTTATGACTTACTGGGACCGGTGGTTTGGTGCCCTGGTCGTTCATTTGGTTGTTTTGGTCGTTTTGGTCGTTTGCCTATTTTAGAGCCTTAACTTAGAATATCATTGATTTTAGTAAACATTCTTGGTAAAAATGCTCGGAATTAAATTCTGACAGTTTTGTTAGCTCCAGAGTGTGGATTTTGGTCTGGGTGGACCCTGGGTCGGGTTTTGGGAGCTTTCGATTTAGTTTTGTCTGGGTTTTTGTGTTTTAGCCAAGTTGAACTTAAAAGTTTGACTTTGGTCAACATTCGAAGAAGACAGGCTCGGATTGAAATTTTTTCCGTGCTATTAGCTCCGGAATGTCTACTTTGGGCTAGGGGAACCTTTGGTTCGGGTACCGGGGATTCCGGACTTGTTTTTGGAGTATTGAGTTCTGAGTTAGTTTTGGGCATGAGGCCTACTTTTCCTTAAAACGATCTATGTTGGTAAATTTGTTAATTCCATTGAGTCCGTAATATCGTTTCCACTCAAATAGCTCTATTGGTTTGTGAGTATCGGGTTCCTATTGTGCCCGGAATGCCCCATAAAAGTTTAGAAAATTGTAGATTTTTCTGTTGCGGGCCAGCTTTAAATAGTTGTTGGCAACTTTATTTTCAGCTGTTGGCAGTTTTCTCCACCTTTTTTACACTAAATTTCTTTAAATCTTCACCTGCTCTTACCCATAACTTGGAGGAATAATTGTTGCTGATCCGGGTGTGTTTCTTGGCCTCGTGAATAGGTAAAATCTCTTGTTAACTTTCATTAATTTCCACAAATTTCATTCTTTAAATTCTTGTTTTTTACGATTTTCATCTAATTTCTTTCACTTCTTTCAACTCCAACTTCATTTTTATCAACACTAATTACTCAAGAACAGTGTGTTTCTTCATGATTTTACTACGATTTTGGATTCGAGCCTACTATTGCTGAATTTCTAAACCTTCTATGGCCCGTGGGGCTCGTTTGCGATAAAAATGATTGAAAAAGGGTTTTGGTACCGTCTTAATGGATCTTTTTGGGGTAAGGGGGAATTAAAGGATGTTTTATCACTATTTCCACTTACACTAGACTCGGCAGGGTCTAGACTCGGCGGGGCCATGCACTAGGACTATTTAACTTCCTGATTTAGACCTGGATACTCTCTGGGCAGCTTTACTTGGGATTTTTGAGATTGTAGGGCATCTAGTATGTTGGTCAGGGTCCTCCATGGACCTTACCATTCCGGACTAGGGGCTACGTGTTATGAGTGTCGGAGGGGGGTATACAGCATAGTAGAGGTATACGGTGTGACCTTCCATGGATTCCATCTTCTGGGCCTTATAGGACGCCGAAAGTGGGTAACATACGGTACTACTATCACTCTTGGCTTAGCATTCCATGTCATACTATTCATTTGTGTGAGGTTCCACCCTTGTTTGTTGTTTGTTGATTGTACTCTCTGATAGTATGGAATGCCGGAGGGTTTATCTTCACTTGTTTGTGTTCCTTGGGTGTATGGTCGCCCGTGGGACTGTAGGTATACTTATTGTTACTATTTTTCTCTATTAGTTCCTATTGTGGTTCTTATGACTTTGGATATTGTTAAGGTTAAACTTGGGCCTCCAGTTGTTGAATTCTTGACTTGAGATTGCATGCTTAGTTGGGTTATCATTCATTGTATTCAAACATGTTTACTATTTTCTTCCTCTCCTTCTCTATTCGTTGAGGTTACTGGTATACTGCCTGTTTTCTAAACTCTTCTTGGTACACTTTTTATTGCGAGGATCCCGGGTATATGTTTCTTTCTTTTGCATGTGATGTATATTCTTTTAGCTAGCCATATATATTGTTCATGCTTGTATTCCTTCTGTGCTAGCTTCCGTGTACTTCTTCGTTGCTTTGTGTGACTAGTTATTTTCTATTCTTCTTATTACTGCTCTTTTATCTTATATGTGCCCAGTCGGCCTATGATACCTACTAGGTACTGGTTGCTTTATGATTGGTACTCATACTACACTCTGCATCTTCTGGTGTAGATCCTAGTGTGGGTCATCGCCGTTAGCTCATGGGAGACTCGTGCGAGGAGCTATTTTTGAGATATTTCATACTGAGGATGAGCTCTTGGTGACCGGAGCTTAGCTTTTAGTTATCTTTTATATCATGTACTCTATTACTACTCGGAGACATCTGTATATATTGTTTTGGATCCTTTGTACTCCTTATATATAGTTCTGGCTCTATACTATGATACCAGGTTTTGGGGTTTTGGTTTAGCTTCCATAGATGTATATATTCTTGTATCTACTTTCTTCAACTTATTTCCCTTGCTTTCGCTTATTTATATCGTTCTTCCACTAAATTGTTAGATGGTAGCCCATTACTAACCGTTCCGAGCTACGGGGATTGGTTTACCTACTCGAGATTGTAGGTGTCATCATGATCGAGAAATCGGATCATGATATGTATTGACGCTTCCATAGAATATAAAGAGGTATGTGTCTATTGTGATGCTTCGAGGAATGGATTAGGTTATGTTCTAATGTAGCACGACATGGTTATTGCTTATGCCTCAAGATAGATGAGGGAGCACGAGAAAAATTACCCTACTCATGATTATGAGTTAGTGGCTATTGTATTTGCCCTTAAGATATGATGCCATTAATTATATGGAGTTCATGCTGACATATTTGTAGACCATATGAGTCACTAGGATATATTAAGTAAGAAGTAACTAAGCTTGAGGCGAGAAAGATGGCGTAATATATTGAAAGATTATAATGTTTATATCTTTTATTGTCCTGGTAAGGCCAATATAGTGGCCGATGATCTGAGCTACAATGTTTATGGGATGTTTGAAGCATGTTGAAGCTATCAAGATTAAGATGATGAGAGAGTTTCTTTAGCTAGCTGGTTTGAGGGTCTAATTGTTGGACTCATATGGTGAAGGAGTTATTATTCATAACACAACAAAGTCTTCACTGTGACTGAGGGAAAGAAGTGAAATATGATGATCCAGGATTGATGGAATTGAGAAGAGAAATTCCATAGCAAAAGAAGCCATTAGTGAGGCATAAAGAGGATAGAATTTTCAGGTATCAAGACCGATTGTGAGTACCAGACATAGGAAGGCTTCGAGAGGGAACTATGACAGAAGTCTACCATTTATGGTATTTAACCCATACAAAAGCAATGAGGGTGTGTCATAAGCTCAAAGAGGTTTATTGGTTAAATACATGAAAAGATGTAACGACCCTCTTGGGAGGATTCCACTTCCAAAACAAAAACAAATATAATACTTATAAGGTTTAAAAGTGCTTAATTTAAGACATATTTATCATTTTTTATATAGCGGAATTAGGCCCGTTCAAAAAGACTTAAAGGTACAATATTTTGATATTTAATAATTCATATAATCCTGAGTAAAAATAATATAAAAGTTTAAATTCGTGATGGTGGAATCTTTCTCCAATAATAAAGCATGTACTGTATAAAATTCCATTTGTCATTTCACACCACTATAGACTCATGTTATAAATTGTTATCAATCTTTCGAGTATCAAAAGATAACTAGTTCTTCATTTATACATAATTACAAAATAAATGTAAGTTTGTACATTACAAAACATAGACTTACACACACTAAAATAGCCAAACAAGTTATAAAATTTAAGTTACAAGCCACGGTCTTAGATCAAACAAGCCTCCAAAATTACATATATATGTGTGTAATACATGGAACATGTACAGTCTCAAAATTACTATAAAATGTAGACGCCTATATACAAATGAGATCTACTTAAAATCTCCAAAAAGTCTACTTCGAATGTTTATCTTCAATTATTCTCCCGAACATCACCTATGATAGAAAACAACTACCACTAAGCATAAAGCTTAGTGGTGTATAAACTTTAGACTTGGGGCAAGTATTAGTTTCTCAAATATAACATATATGAAAACATCAAGTAAGAAGTATATTACAAGTATCAAATTCAGCATTCAAAGGTTCAAGTGTCAAGAAAGCTCGTAGAACTATTTCATGAGATGCTAAATAATAAATTTTTCTCGATATGTATTTCATGATGTCACACCAAGCAAAATCAAATACCAAGATGGACCAAAGCTCTGTATCAAGTAGGCTTGAAATCCAATAATCAAGCGAATCAAGAACCATGTTAACGAATATCTCGCAATAATTCAAAAATATCAATAAGATTATATAAAGTCACGAGAAGTAAAGAAAAGTTTCAAAATAATAGGTTAAGTAGTCCAGCAAGTAACAAGAGTACAAATTTTAGAATATACACAAACCTTAATTTTTTAGCACATTAACAGTCCTACTACAACTTGAAGAGTTCAAATCGAAAACTAACAAATGCGTCAACTTTCTCAAATAAATTTCTTTACCTTGTAAAAGAGTATAAATACCTTGAATACACAATCAAATACCCATTTGATATAGAGTGATTTCAGCAGGTGAAAATGAACAAGATAGGTATCAAGAGTGAGCCTAGTTTGTGTAAATCACATCAAATTTTCAAAATAGTAAATTTGGGCAGCCTAACTGCCTTGTCTTGTGACTCAATTTTTAATAGGTAAATGGTAAAAATAGGCTTTATAGTCTTCAAAAAACTGTAGGTACATGTCTTAGGGTTGCAAAGAGTCAAGAATCATCACAAAATATATTTTGTACAAGAATATATGCTCAAAATACTAACAGAAGTACATAGAGGATTTCTAAATCGGAAAAGCTAGGCAGAACTTTCCTTGTATTGCATCCACTTTTTTGAACCCATAACAGCAACACCAGCTTCTTATATACGAATGAAAATTGTTGAGATATGTATTAGCTTTTCAGAATATATTTGTTCACTCAAAAAAGATCTCTGCACAACAATATATTCTAAATTTACTAACAGCTACACAGTTTTAAAAATGAGTTTTGATTACTTACCACAATGGAAGGATTGTATTGAGTTTCAGCTGAAATAATAAGTTTTTCTAGGTAATTTTGTGAAAGATTATGATTGAGAGAGTGTTCTAAGGTTTTCTCAGCCTTAAGGAACCAAAAATTAGAGAGAACGTGATATACTTAGACATAAAAGTGTTTTATATATAAATTACTACTATATATTAGAGGCTTGGGAAGCAGCTCTTGAACAACATGCTTGCTTCTCAACCAGGAGCATTATCGGTAATGACTAATTTTCATGCCTTAGTAGTGTGGTATGTAGTTCTTTTAGGTGTGTACTTTTTCATAGTTGGACATAAGAGCCAGACCATATTTTATGTTTACTTCTTTGTCCGCTGTAAATTTGTTGAAGGTGGGCACATAGTCTTTTGATGCCTTTTGAGTGTGCTTGCATTTGTTTTGATTTTTCTAATTACATGTGGACCCCACCTTTTGACAATTGACAATTTCATTTCCCTTTAAAAATAACTTGTTGTATCTAACTTGTTCAATTTGTGGCAGATCACTTTTTTTTATATTTAAGTTATTGATTTTTTTTATTTTAATTCTTTGAAATGTTAATTAATTCATTTATAATATCATTATCAGGAAAAGGTAAATTTTCTCTGTACTTTTAATGTTATATACTTTGTCTTTTTTTAATTTATTTATCAAGTTTTACCTTTGCACAAAGTTTTAAAAAGTACAAAAGATTTTGAATTTTATGATTTTTAATTAAAGATATGTGAAATGTGAAAGTTGAAATTAAAGAGTTGCTAAAAAAATGAAAAAGATATTTTTTAGAAACAAACTAAAAAGGAAAAGAAGACAAACAAATTAAAACGAAAGGAGTATATTTTTAATTTTGTTGTTTTATCATTGCATTTGGTAATTTAAGTTCAATTAGTTGGAAACATTGATAAAACTTTGATTACCGATTCAAGAATTTGCAATTAGCCTATTTTTTCTGAAGACAAAAAAGATCACACAAACTCAAATAAAAAATATATTATAACACAAATTATTGAACTTGTGCTCCCAAAAGGACTTTTGAAAACATCATAGAATATATTTAAAAAGATTCTAATAATTACATAAAAATAAATTTATAAATCTATGTCGGGCTCATGCTCACACGGACCTTTAATATCTAGTATATATATATATATATATATATATATATATATATATATATATACAAGAAAAAGTAGCTGCCCAAAAATTGAAAAGATTGACTGCCCAATGTTATTAAATCTCTTCTATTTTACTATTATTTATAAAATAAATGTAGTTGTAATAGTTTACATAAATATCCCACTAAGCAGAGTCATTAAAGAGTTCACCAATTTCTCACTATTCATGTGCCCTCACGACTCATGAGTGATGTCCCCTCTCAATTATGATATCAAAGCAATTTCTAGGACATATATATGAAAAGAGATAGATTGCTCACTCTCTTAACAAATATTCTCATGTATACAAGATATACCATAAGTTTTCTGTTAATGTCATACTCTATTAACAAAAGTGATCAATACGAAGGATCAATTAAAACTTTACAGGTTGTAATTTCAGCTAAGGAAAGGGTAGGAATCATTTGGTCAAAATAGTGACTAACCTCCCTAGGCACTTTAAGACAACACACTTAATTCAATGCTCACTCATTCTTTACTTCTACCAAAAAAAATCAACATACCAAAAAAGAATCAAATTTTCTTCACTTCCCCTTATGTTTTCCCTCATCTTTAAGCACTCTAATTTTTTGTACTTTACTAGCAAGCAGCTATTTTCCCATGTTTTTCTTATTTTTTAAGTAGACAAATATTTTTTTCTTTTTCTACTCCTCACTAACAACATACAGTTAACTTATTGTAAGTGCACCCTCAACCTTCTTTTCTTTAATTTCCACCAAACCACCTTTGTGTATCTCATCCTTCCCTATTCTTCCAAATGCTATACTTTTAAAGTTCCCTTAGGGAATCCGGGATCAAATATTACAAGACTAAACAACAAATGAGAATGAATGATTAAATGGTTATCAAAAAATATAGGTCAAAGGCTCAAAGGGGCTGACTACGGATAGCATAAGGGTAGGCAAATATATAGATAAAAACATGGCTCATCAAACAATTGCCTACATGGAATAAAGTTTGCTCACTCTCATTGAATATTCTTATGCATACAAGACATACCATAAGTTTTCCCTTAGTGTCATACTTTATTGACAAAAGTGATCAATACGAAGGATCATTAGAACTTCATAGGTTGTAATGTCAGCTAAGTGACGGGTAGGAATTATTTGGTCAAAATAGTGACTAACCTCCCTAAGCAATTTAAGACACCGCAATTAATTCAGTGCTCACTCTTTTTTTATTTATACCAAAAGATCAACTTTATCTTCACTTCCACTATATAGACACAACGGGAAAGTTATAAATATGTGTATACTATATGGAATGCAACTAAACCTCACTGCTCATGGAACACAAATGATTCAAACCATTTCCCTATTGACCCGCCACTTAACAACAAAAATTAAATTTAATAAAATATTTATTTTAAGCCCATTTATTAGTTTAGAGTCAAGTAAAAGACCTAACATGTCTTAAAATGAGTTAGTCTACCTATTATGCACATTTTTGAGAATTGCCTATGTTTTTCATAGCGTACCTAGGTTGAGTATCTAACATTAAAATGACGTTCAAGGCTTCTCTTCTTCTCCTTTTACTTGAAGACTAATTTTCTCTTAAGACGATCATCATCCATCCATTGTCGTAAAAAGTCCTGACCTATGACTAAAAAAATTACAATTCAAAAACTCCCCTGAAAAAGAATCAAATGCAAAAACTAAGAGTCTTGCTAACTATCTAGCATGACACACTACTACTACAATACTATTATATTTATTTCTACATACTATTACAGATCATGAATTTAAGTACTTTCTAGAAAACAAGAAACAAATAAAAACAATGTCAAGTCACAAAATAAAAACAGTCATAACATCATACATACAAATAAAAATAAGAAGTTTCTTCACCCCCACCCCATATTAAAAAGTAGCGCTACCCTTAGTGCACAAAATGTAAAAAAAAATAAAGGTGAAGATCGAAGAACTCCTTGGGTCTAATCTTCGGCCTCATTATCTGTTAGGGAAAATTCTGAGTCGCCCTCCTCACTATATTGGTTAGCTTCCCCTTCCTCTTATATTGCATCATTGTAATGACCCTCTAGGTTATTTTCTCTATTTTTGTGTGTTTTCAGCATTTTAAGCTTTTCCATAATGGCTATATATCATTTATAACTTGCCAAGACAATCAGAGCGGTTCTCGGGCAATTCATTTGTGTTTTAAAAGAGTTTTTCTATTTTAAAACTCCTAAAATTAAAAATATTGACTTTGATCAATATTCGGGGTAAACGAGCTTGGGTGAGATTTTGTTAGCATCATTAGCTCTGGCGCGTGGACTTTGAGGTAATAGAACCTTTGGTTTGAGTTCCAAGGCTTTTGGACTCGTTTTGGGTTATAAGGTGATTTTTAGTTAAAACAGATATTTTAGATATGGGACCCACTTTTTATCGAAATAATCTCTGTTGGAAATCTCATTGATTCTGAAATGCCATTTTAGGTAGGGTAACATACTTCATTTGCATGCACGGAGTTTCAGATGAATCCCGAGGATCTATCCAAAGTGCAGCTACTGTGCAGCTGCCTTTCTTCTTTGTGACCATGATGTGGCCATTGCATTCGTGATGGTCTGGTTTCTTGACCAACATAATCGTGAGGTGGGCCTCCGCGATCGTGATGACGGATCCTATGGACCCAATCGCTTCCTTTTTCGTGACCACAAGGATGGCCATCATGATCACGATAAGTTAGGGTGGTCATCGCTATCGCGACAGAGGTCCTCGTGATTGCAATGAAGGACCTCTAACAGTGAGTATTGATGGCAAATTGGGTGTGTTGTCTTTCATAAAAATTCATATCTTAAAAACTTGTATGGTACTAGTTCAATTTCATAATCACATGCAATTTCATAAAACATAGGAACTAGGCATGCAATTTCTTAAAATTCATGAGATCATGCTATAAAATCTGTCAATTTACTTAAATTAATCCATGCATGCAAAATTGGCTAGACTAAGCCTTCAATTCATGAAGTAGGAATTCACTTGCAAAACCAATACAAAAATCATGCAATTTAGAATTATATTTCATAGTAGAATCGTGAGAAAACAAATTATAGAAAAGCCCATGAGAATTGGGTAAGAACCCTAATTTGAAGTTCATGAAAATCCATATAGAAATTTGAGGGTTTTGGGCATAAGGTTGAAAGAATCCCTTATTGAATACCCACATACCTGAATTGAAGTTTTCTTAATCCAGGATGGGAGGGATGGAGACTTGAAGGTGGAATCTTCAGCTTGGAGCTTGGAGCTTTAGAGAATGGAGACCCCTTTCTTATTTTAGGATTGAATGAGAGTTTGAGAGAATACTTATACTAATTAGGGATAAAACCCTACTAAAAATGTCCAAAATGACCTCACTTAGGAGTTAAAAGGGTAGAAAATTACCAAAATAACCCAAGGATTTAATTTAGAAAAAAACAACTTAAAACTACGGCTTCAGGTTCCATAAGGGCAGTCCACGAGTCATAAACTGAATCACGACTCATGGTTCCTGGCCTAAAAGACTAACTGCGGAACATGGTTCTACAAGTTAACAGCACGACTCATGGAACCATTCACGAGTCGTAGAAACCATTCGTGGTTGCTAAAGGAATTGACTGTCCTCAGTCTGAGTTCCACGATTCCACAAATCGTGAAACCCAGTCATGGTTGTCAGACTTGAGGATGGTCTGCAGGACTGGTTTCATGAGTCCATTCCACAGCTCGTGGTTCAGTCCATGGCTCGTGGTTTGGGCTCGTGATTCCTGGAAAGTTCAAAAATCTAGAGTTTCTAAGTTTAACAGTTGGTTCGAATTCTGAGGTGTTACAGTTCAGTTAGGTTGTAGCTAGTTATAACTTTATGCTTCCCGAGTTAGTTAGTTAGTTAGATCACTACTTGCACTTTTTTGAGTTATTTACTTATACTTCCCTTAATTATCTAAGATATGACTTTTTAATCTAGTTCTGACCCCTTCTTTTCTTACCCTTAAGTATATATATTCACATTTTATTATACTTATATCTTATTTGAGGTTAGTGACCTATTATGCCTACTGGGTACTGTGTGATTTGGTACTCATGCTATACTTCTGCATCTTTTTTCCTGATGCAGATCTTAGTATGAGTTGTCTCCATTAACGTTGTTCTCATGTGAAGTTGCTGATCAGAGATACAAGGCGAGCTCTTGGCAACCAGATTTGATCCTCCTTTCTCTATGATTGGGTTTGTCTTCTTTTGTACCTTTCAGAGACTATTCTGTATTTATATTTTATCTATCTAGCACATCTATATTATAGTGGCTCTTGTACGGACTGATATTAAGTCTTGGGGGATCTTTTGTATATTTGTTCCTTTACCCTTCCTTCGTATACATGCATGTTTCGCTTTCTTCTCATTATTTAGTATTGAATTTCCATTTTTTTCTTGTTATCTTATTAGTCCATTATTAGTCGTTCTGGGCTAAGGATTTGGCTTACCTATTGGTTGTTATAGTAGGTGCCATCATAACCTCATATTTTGGGTCGTGACAATCATCCTCTTCATCATCATGAACTGATAGCTTAGCACGGGCGCATGGCAACATCATCATCCAATGGCTTCTCAAAATATAGGCCAATTGTGTGCATGATCTATGCATGGTCATTGAGCAAGCAGCGCTTATCCAGTGTAGCCATCTCTTCCTCATTGGCTGCTCGACCATCTAAGCTCAGCTGCAATCGCATCATCTTATAGAAATGAGCAAAAACGTTGCCATCCCGAGCATATCGCTCAGCAGCAGACAATGTATCACCCTATATATCCTCAGAACCTCTGCCTCGAGTTACATCTATAGGCATATCATCAACAACCAGACAATAATCAGCTTTACCCTCATCAACTTGAGCACCATTAGGACGTGAACTTTGTACTATAACTCTAGATTGTTCATAAAAAGGTGGGACTTTTTGGAATTTGATCAAAGTTTTAAACTTTATCATTGTAATTGATTGTAGAGCTATCATTGAATGTTGTTGAGCATTTTTAGAGGGATTTAAAGTATGTTTGTTATTTGAAAATGCTTTTAACAACACATTTGAATACAGCTTTACACGCGTGTGGGACAAGCTCACATCGAGCCTTCATATTTTATTTTCATACTATAATATATGTAAATGAATGTGTTTTATTTGAAGTTTATTTTCAAAGTGATGATCTTTAAAAATAAGTTTTTGCTTTATGGACGAGCAAATGAACAAAAATTACAGGGACTATCTATATTGAGAAAAATTTGACAAGCATTTGGAGGCATTCACGTGGAAGCCAAGGGATCAGACCAACACAACTACTCTCAGACCCTACTCTAGATGTGTGTCTCCCACATAATACTGGATGATATGCACATAACCATGTTTGAATCTCGGTAGTTGATAATAACTATGCATCCCAATATTTGAGGGATTATGATTTATCCCATTTCCATAAATCCATGATCCTCGCGCCCACAATGTCTATATCATACTTAGGGTTAGGGAGTGAGTTAGTGAAGTAAAACTTATATTTACCCCTTCAATCCCTAATTTGTACACATCGAAATACTTTTAGCAATACAATTCTATAGTTTCTTACTCTCATTACAATCAATCTACTACTTTAGTGCACTTGCTTTGGTTCTTGAAGACGTTCGATCCCATTGTTGAGAGATTGAATAAGCTTTTTTGTTCCTTTTTACTTGATTGTTTATATCATTATAATTGTCTCATTTCATATCATTTATTCCTTTTATTTTTAAACCTTACATCGCCGCTTTTCAAAACTAATTTGGATTGATTTTGTTGCTAAAGACCTCAAATAATAAATCTAACTGGCTTTTTGAACAAACGAATTTTAGGCTAAACAATTCCATAAACTCGTCTAGCTCCAAAACTAATGGATTGAAAACCAGACGATGACCATTCAGAAAAAACTAAATTATAATTATATTCGAAGAATCTGGGATCCTCACCGATAGTTACACAGTTCAATTCATAACAGAGATAAACGTACATATTTGGATCATAATGAGGGTGAGATTCACACAAGACGTTACTTAGGGTTTAGCTTGAAATATATACTTATTCCACATGTGTAACACTCCAAGATACCTAAGCTAGCATTTGCACATCATTCGATCATTTCGTGATAAAAAAAAAAGATTAGTCTCTACTTCACGCGCTCTAAACTTGATTTTTTGCAACATTTGGGAAGTTGCTTGCCTTAAAGTAAGACGGTATTTTAGGAAATTGTATCGGGGTATTTATGTAAACTACTTCGGCTAGATTTATCTCCAAACAAATAATAGATTATACATGAGATATTTAGCATTTTAGGCAGCCACCTTTTAATCTTGGGCAGCCACCTTTTTAAGTAATATACATCCATGTTTATGTGTAAAATAGATCATCTCCTCTCCGTATTTTGGTTCCTTAAGGCTGAGGAAACCCTGAACACTCTCTCAATAATATCCCACACAAAATTTCCTAGAGAAAAACTTGTTCTTTCAGCAAGAACTCAAGACAAACACCCCTTGTGGTAAGTAACCCAAACTCGGTTTTGTAATTGTCTATCTGTTAGTAATATTAGTATATCTGTTTGTGTAGAAATCTGTTTTAAGTGAACAAATATATTTTGGAAACATATTTCATATATCTATAACTCTTATGTTTATTTAAAAATCTGGTTTTGCTGTTATGGGGTCGAAAAAGGAGACGCAACACATGGAATGTTCTGGACAGTTTTTCTGATTTACGAACCTTCTATGTACAGCTGTTAGTATTTTAAGCATAACATTTTGTAAGAAATATATTTTGTGATGTTTTTTAACTCCTAGAGACCTTAATACATAGACCTACAACTTTTATGAAGACTACAAAGCTTGGTTTTACCGTTTACCTATTCGAAACTGAGTCACAATACAAGACAGTTAGGCTGTCCAGATTTACTGTTTTGGGAATTTGGTGCGATTTGCACAAACTATGCTCATTTTTGATGTCTATCTTGTTCATTTTCACCTGCTGAAATTTCTGAATATTAAATGGGTATTTGATTATATATTCAAGGTGTTTATACTCTTGTACGAGCTAAAGGAAATTGTTTGAGGAAGTTGACGCACTTGTTGGTCTACGATTTGAACTCGTCAAGTTGTGGTAGGACTATTTATGTGCTAAAAAGCCAAGGTTTGTGTATAAACTTGAACTTGTACTACCATTGCTTGCTGGAGTATTTTGATTATTGTCTTGAAACTTTCATTTGCTTTCTCGTGACCTTATATTGACATATTGGTATTTTGAATTATTGTGAGATATTCGTTAATTCACCCACTTGTACGGATTGCTCGATCATTCGGCATTCTTGTTGGGACTTTGTCCTTCTTGTGGCAGTGACTATGTCGCCGTTTGACATGCCTCTTGATTTAGATTTTTTTTCATCTTGACTCTGGATTTGTGGTTCGTCTTAATTATGGAAAACTATCCATTTAGGTACGAACTAGAAGCCATTTTTAATATGGTTCTTGATTCTCTTGATTATTGGGTCTCGGCCCTACTTGATACAGGGCTTCAGCATTTCTTGATATTGGATTATTCTTTGTGTGACGGCATGACGTACATATTGGGTGAAATTTGTTATTTGATATCTCGTGAGATAGTTCTATGAACTGTTGTGGCACTTGAGCTTTGAATGTCGATTTTGATACTTGTAATATACTTGTTTACTTGTTTTTAATTTATATGTTATATTGAGCTGCCAATAATTTAGAAGGGAATTGGAGAAGTCTATGACTCCAAGCCCAAGTTTTATACACCACTAAGTCTTGTGCTTAGCGATAGTTGTTTTCTATCGTAGGTGACGCTCGGGAGAATAATTGAAGAGGGCCACTTGAAGTAGACTTTTTGGAGCTTTTAGAAGATCACATTTGCATATAGGCATATATGTTTTATAGTAATTTTGGGACTTGTACATGATCCATTTGTTGCACTTGTATATGTAAATTTTGGAGGCTTATTTTATCGTAGTATTGTAAATGTAAACTTAAATTTGGTATCGTGTTGGCTGTTTTAAGGTGTGTAAACTCATGTCTTATAATGTATTAAAGTTACATTTTGGGTTGTAATTTGTGAAATGGAAGAAACTAGTATTTTCTTTAGTAGTTGAAAGTTCTAAGATGATGTACAGAATGATCCCGCAGTTGTGTTAAAATGGAAAAAAAAAAGAATTTCCATAAGGTACATGCTTGATTATTTTTGAAAGGTCTGCCATCGTGAATTTAAACTCCTATATGGTCTTTACTTGGAATTATATGAATTATTAGATGTCAAAATATTATGCCTTTAACTCTTTTCAAACGGGCCTAATGCCTCTACATAAATAAAATGATTAATATATTTTAAATGGAGTCCCTTTTAAATGCTATAGGTATATATTTGTTTTTGTTTCAAAAGTGGCATCCTCCCAAGAGGGTCGCTACAAGTGTTGGTATCAGAGCCTTAGGTTTGTGGTTCTAGGACTTTTGTTCGTGACCTGTTAGTATATTTTATCTTTTTAGGACTTCTTAGATAATAATCTTTCTTGCATACCTGGATAATATACTTTGTTTAGTCTATTGTGCATATGCATCATGTACATGTCCCTAATGCAATGTGATCTTCCCTTTTGAAGGAATTAAGTTATGGCATCTTCTTCTAATAGACCTATGGAAGCTGCTCGTAAGGGTTCGGGTAACTCTATTTCCCAACCTAACTTACTAAAAGGGGTTGGAGAGCATCATGCTGATCATAATTACCCTCGTACCAGTGAATCTGAAGTTGGAAACAATCAGGGTGTGAGAGTTGAGCCAAATCCTCATATGGATCATAGTGCTCCTGTTATAAACCCTCATTTTCAACAGATGGCTGATTTCTTTCATCACTTGGCTGGAAGAATGCATGACCCCAATGAAATGAACTATCATAAAATGAGAAAAATGGGTAGAGTTAAGTTCGAAGGCAGTGTTGATCCTACTGATGTTGAACAATGGCTTGACTATATGGAGAGGGTATTTGAGCAACTAGAGTGTTCAGATGCTGAAAAATTTAAGTATGTTGTCTCACTGTTACAAAAAGATGCTTATGACTAGTGGTTAAGTGTACCAAATGCCAAAGCAAAACCTCCGGTGCTTACTTGGGATGATTTTGTTAAAGAATTCAGAACAAAGTATGTACCACCTGCTCATTGTGATGCAAAGAAAAAGGAGTTTTTGAACTTAAGGCAATGGGGCATGTCTATTGCTGAGTATCAACAAAAGTTTCTCAGGCTATCTCGCTATGCTGAAGGTATTATTAATGAAGAGAAAGATAAGTGCAGGCGTTTTGAATATGGTTTAAATAATTCCATCCGTAAGAATGTGGTGATTCTACAACATTAGAAATTTTGCAAACTAGTTTCAGCTGCCCTTATTTGGGAAGGAGTTGATAAGGAAGAAGCGAGTAGAAATGAAAACAAATTCAAAAGGCCTAAATCAGATTATGAAGGTCCATCTAAAAGAGGTAGGTTTGATAATTTCAGGGTTGGTAGTGCTAACAGGTCAGTTCAACATAAGCAGAACAGACCAGATTTTTCTATAGCTAGCAATCCAAATTATGGCCAAGGCAAGACTCGTGTACCCACTAGTGCACAATATGGGAAGAATCACTATGGTACTTGTAGGAGGGATTATGGTGCATGTTTTAATTGTGGGGCCTTTGATCATAAGGTTAAGGATTGTCCAAATCCTAACCCTGCTACTTCTTTGCATACTGAAGGCTCAGTTCAGAAACCTACTATTAATCCTCCTCAAGGCAATAGATGTGCAAGATCTAGAAATACACAAGCAGCGGGCCCAAGTGGAGCTAATCAAGCCAGTGGGTCAAGAGCAACTACACGAGCTTATGCCATGAGACAGAGGGATGAACAAGATGGACCAGATGTGGTTGTCGGTAAATTTCACTTATTTGGCTTATGTGTTATTATATTATTTGATACTGGTTTTACACACTCCTATATTTGTTCATCACTTGTTTTTCCTGAAAATGTGAAATCTGTGAGACTTAGCTATGATGTTCTTGTCGAAAGTCCTTTGGGTCATCAGGTTGTTTGTAATCGGATTTATCGAGATTGCCCCTTTATGATTCAAAATCTAGTCTTCCCTGCTGATTTGGTTGAAATGCCTTTCCAAGACTTTGATGTTATTGTTGGGATGGATTGACTCTATAAATACCATGCAGTAGTGGATTGTAGGTCAAAGCCTGTGACTTTTAAAGATCCTACATTTTCACACATCATTGTTCAAGGTGAGAGATCACTAACATCTAATATTATTTTGGCGGTCTTTGCAAGAAAGATGATTCGTCAAGGCTGTGATGCCTATCTTGCTCATATAGTTGATACATATTTGGAGAGTCCTAGCCTCAAGAAAATACCTACAGTGTGTAATTTTCCTGATGTCTTTCCTGAAAATCTTCCTGGACTGCCTCCTGAAAGAGAAGTTGAATTTTCGATAGAGCTTGTTCCCGGAACTACTCCTATTTCTATAACTCCCTATAGAATGGCTCCAGCAGAATTGAGGGAGTTGAAAGTTCAATTGCAGGAACTTCTTGAGAAGGGTTTCATCTATCATAGTGTTTCTCCTTGGGAAGCACCTGTCTTATTTGTAAAGAAGAAAGATGGCACTCTTAGGCTTTGCATTGACTATAGACAATTGAACAAGATAACAATCAAGAACAGATATCCACTGCCTAGGATTGATGATTTATTTGACCAGCTGAAGGATGCTAACTTATTTTCAAAAATTGATTTAAGGTTTGGGTATTACCAACTGCGGGTAAGAGATCAAGATGTTCCCAAAACTGCCTTTAGAACTCGATACGGTCATTATGAATTTTTGGTGATGCCATTCGGGTTAACAAATGCTCCTGTGGTGTTCATGGATCTAATGAATCGAGTATTTAAGCCCTATCTTGATCAATTTGTGATTGTCTTTATAGATGATATTCTAATATATTCAATGAATAGTGAAGATTATGATAAACACCTCCGCATTGTTTTGCAAATTTTGAGGGAGAAAGAGCTTTATGCTAAGCTTTTAAATGTGAATTTTGGCTTAGTGAAGTGGCTTTTCTAGGATATGTTGTGTCAGTTGAAGGTGTGAAGGTGGATCCTAGTAAGATTTAAGCTATTGTTGAATGGAATCCACCCAAAAGTCCCACAGAAGTAAGAAGTTTCTTAGGCTTAGCAGGATACTATAGAAGGTTTGTGAAAAGCTTCTCCATTATAGCTTCTCTTTTCACTAATCTTTTGAAGAAGGAAGTCAAGTTTACTTGGGATGACAAATGCCAAGAGAGCTTTGAAACTCTCAAATCCTTGTTGACACAAGCTCCTATACTAACTCAACCAACTGAAGGGAAAGAATAAGTGATATACAGTGATGCTTCTCATCGTGGTCTCGGTTGTGTTCTAATGCAAGAAGGAAAAGTTATTTCTTATGCCTCTCAAAAATTGAAACCATGTGAATTGAATTATCCTACTCATGATCTTGAACTTGCTGCTATTGTGTTTGCTTTGAAAATTTGGAGGCATTACTTATACGAAGAAAAGTGTAATATATTTACTGATCACAAGAGTTTAAAGTACTTGGGTACACAAAAAGAGCTAAACTTTAGACAACGAAGATGGCTTGAACTCATCAAATATTATGACTGCACAATTGACTATCATTCGGTAAAAGCCAATGTGGTTGCAGATGCCCTAAGCCGTAAATCCTTTGCAAGTTTATCTTTAAGTCCCTTACCCTTGCTTCTTGAGTTAAGAGCCATGAATGCTTGTCTTGCACTTAATTCTGATGGTTTGTTCATTGCTAATCTGAAAATCAAGCCAATATTACTTGAACAGGTGAAAGAAGCACAAAGATTAGATGAGAAGCTTGCAAGATTGATAAAAGAAGTTCAAAATGGAGAAAAACATAATTTTACATTGGGTGAGGATGGTGTCCTATTTTATCAGAATAGGTTATGTGTTCCTAATGATGAAAATCTGAGGAGAAAAATTTTGAACGAAGTACATACATCACCATATACAATGCATCCTGCAGGCACGAAAGTATACCAAACCATCAGAGAACAATATTGGTGGAATGGTATGAAGAAAGACATTTTGGAGTTTATTTCAAAATGTTTGATTTGTCAACGAATAAAGATTGAACATCAAGTCCCAGTTGGTTTGCTACAACCCTTGTCGATACCAGAATGGAAATAGGAGAGAATAACTATAGACTTCATGTCTGGACTACCTCGCACTCGAAGAAATCATGACGCAATTTGGGTTATAGTGGATAGGCTAACAAAGAGTGCTCACTTCTTGGCAATCAGAGTGGATTATTCACTTGAGCGTTAGCAGAATTGTACATCAATGAGATTGTGAGACTACAAGGCATTCCCGATTCTATTGTATCTGATCGAGACCCAAGGTTTACATCTAGATTTTGGACAATCTTGCAAGAAGCGTCGCACTAGGTTGAACTTTAGTACCTCTTTCCATCCCCAGGCAGACGGCCAGTCTGAAAGGGTAATACAAGTTTTGGAAGATATGCTTCGAGCCTGCATTATTGAGTTTGAAGGTAGTTGGGACAAACACTTGGCCTTGATAGAATTTGCTTACAAAAATAGCTACCAATCAAGTATTGGCATGCCTCCTTATGAAGCCCTATATGGAAGGAAATGTCGGACTCCTTTTTGTTGGAGTGAAGCTGGTGAAAAGAAGCTTATTGGTCCTGAGATTGTGAAACAAACGGAAGATAAGGTAAGAATAATAAAGGATCGTCTAAAAATTCCTTCAGACAGACAAAAGTCTTATGCTGATCTTAAGAGGTGTAAAATTGAGCACCAAGTTGGTGATAAGGTAATTTTAAAGGTTTCTCCATGGAAGAAGATTATGAGGTTTGGCCAAAAAGGAAAACTTAGCCCTCGATTTATTGGACCATATGAGGTACTTGAGAAGGTTGGCCCAGTTGCTTATAAGTTAGCTTTTCCACCTGAGTTGGACAAGATCCCCAACGTCTTCCATGTTTCTATGCTTAGAAGATATCGCTCAGATCCGTCTCATGTTCTTCCTGTTGAATACATTGAGGTTAATCTTGACTTGACATATGAAGAAGAACCTATCCAGATCTTGGCATGTGAAGTAAAGCAACTTAGAAATAAGAGAATTTCCTTAGTAAAGGTACTTTGGATAAATCATGCTGGTAAAGAAGCCACATGGGAGCGAGAGGCGGACATGCAAACTCAATATCCGCATTTGTTTCGGGACTAGAATCAGGTAAATTTTGCGGTGTAATTTCTTTAAGGGGGAGAGAGTTGTAAAACCCCAAGATATCTAAGCTAGCATTTGCACATCATTCGACCATTTCGTGATATAAAAAAAAGATTAGTCTCTACTTCACGCGCCCTAAACTTGAATTTTTGCGACATTTGGGAACTTGCTTGCCTTAAAGTAAGATGGTATTTTAGGACATTGTATCGGGGTATTTACGTAAACTACTTCAGTTAGATTTATCTCCAAATAAATAATAGATTATAGATGAGATATTTAGCATTTTAGGCAGTCACCTTTTAATCTTGGGCAGCCACCTTTTTAAGTAAGATACATCTATGTTTATGTGTAAAATAGATCACCTCCTCTCCATATTTAGGTTCTTTAAGGTTGAGGAAACCATGAACACTCTCTCAATAATATCCGACACAAAATTTCCTAGAGAACAACTTGTTCTTCCAGCAAGAACTCAAGACAAACCCCCCTTGTGGTAAGTAACCCAAACTCGGTTTTGAAACTGTCTATATCTTAGTAATATTAGTATATCTGTTTGTGTAGAAATCTGTTTTAAGTGAAAAAATATGTTTTGGAAATCTATTTCATAGATCTATAACTCTTATGTTTAGGTAAAAAGCTGTTTTTGCTGTTATGGTATCAAAAAAGTAGATGCAACACAGGGAAGGTTCTGACCAGTTTTTCTGATTTAGGAACCTTCTATGTACATCTGTTAGTATTTTGAGCATAACGTATTGTACGAAATATATTTTGTGATGGTTTTAATTTCTTGCGACCCTAAGACATATACCTATAACTTTTGTGAAGACTACAAAGCTTTTGGTTTTACCGTTTACCTATTCGAAACTGAGTCACAATACAAGATAGTTAGGCTGTCCAGATTTACTGTTTTGGGAATTTGGTGCAATTTGCACAAACTAGGCTCACTTTTGATGTCTATGTTGTTCATTTTCACCTGCTAAAATTGTTAAATATTAAAGGGTATTTGATTGTATATTCAAGGTGTTTATACTCTTGTACGAGCTAAAGAAAATTGTTTGAGGAACTTGACGCACTTGTTGGTCTACGATTTGAACTCGTCAAGTTGTGGTAGGACTATTTATGTGCTAAAAAGCCAAGGTTTATGTATAAACTTGAACTTGTACTATCATTGCTTGCTGGAGTATTTTGATTATTGTCTTGAAACTTTCATTTGTTTTCTCGTGACCTTATATCGACATATTGGTATTTTGAATTATTGTGAGATATTCGTTAATTCGCCCACTTGTACGGATTGCTCGATCATTCTGCATTCTTGTTGGGACTTTGTCCTTCTTGTGTCAGTGACTATGTCGTTGTATTGGCATGCCTCTTGATTCAGATCTTTGTCCATCTTGACTCTGGATTTGTGGTTCGTATTAATTATGAAAAACTATCCATTTAGGTACGAACTAGAAAGCCATTTTTAATATGGTTCTTGATTCTCTTGATTATTGGGTCTCGGCCCTACTTGATACAGGGCTTCAGAACTTCTTGATATTGGATTATACTTTGTGTGATGGCATGACGTATATATTGGGCAAAATTTGTTATTTGACATCTCGTGAGATAGTTCTATGAACTGTCATGACACTTGAGCTTTGAATGTCGATTTTGATACTTGTAATATACTTGTTTACTTGATTTTAATTTATATGTTATATTGATCTGCCAATAATTTAGAAGGGAATTGGAGAAGTCTATGACTCTAAGCCCAAGCTTTATACACCACTAAGTCTTGTGCTTAGCGATAGTTATTTTCTATCGTAGGTGACACTCGGGAAAATAATTGAAGAGGACCACTTGAGGTAGACTTCTTGGAGCTTTTAGAAGATCACATTTGCATATAGGCATCTATGTTTTGTAGTAATTTTGGGACTTGTACATGATCCATATGTTGCACTTGTATATGTAAATTTTGGAGGCTTCTTTTATCGTAGTATTGTAAATTGTAAACTTAAATTTGATATCGTGTTGGCTGTTTTGAGGTGTGTAAACTCAGGTCTTATAATATATTAAAGTTACATTTTGGATTGTAATTTGCGAAATGGAAGAACTAGTGTTTTCTTTAGTATTTGGAAGTTCTAAGATGATGTGAAGAATGATCCCGCATTTGTGTTTAAATGGAAAAAAATAATTTTTCATAAGGTACATGCTTGATTATTTTTGAAAGGTTTGCCATCGTGAATTTAAACTCCTATATGGTCTTTACTTGGAATTATATGAATTATTAGATGTCAAAATATTATGCCTTTAACTCTTTTCGAACGGGCCTAATTCCACTATATAAATAAAATAATTAATATGTTTTAAATGGAGTCCCTTTTAAATGTTATAGGTATATATTTGTTTTTGTTTCAAAAGTGGCATCCTCCCAAGAGGGTCGCTACAACATGTCACATGTGTATTCCATCACAATTTTATTATTCATAAGTTATTACTCTCAAGTTCTGTAACCAACGACTCTCAAGCTCTCAAATACTATTACTTCTTTCTTTTTCGATGATGTTGCTGGACACCCACACCGAAGAACATACTTAATCTACTTCATCACTTTTATATAATCATTTGATTCATTATTATTGATTTCCTTTCATTAGCATTAACCACGTCTAATAAGCCACTTAGTGTTAACAATCTAATTGTTTATTCATCTCAATCTGCATTTCTATAGTCATGTTAACTATTGACGCCCAATTTTTGCCCTCCACATTATGAATTAATTTTGCGCTTTTTTAATTTTAAAATAATTGTTCTTGTAAATATTTTCAAAAAAAAAAAACTTGTGCTAATTTTTTCATTTCAAGTAAGAATATATATTCTGCATTTAATTACATGAAATTATATAGTTTTTACTTAAAAGATTATTTTGAAAATCATTTTCAAGCAAAAATCATATTTAAATTAAGAATATTTTATTTTAAATTGGAGATTAATCGAACAATTAATCTCTTAATTCTAAAACAAATTAATTTTACTATGAACAAATGGTTATTTTACTAAAGCTCAAATAATTAATCTCAATAAATTTGTCTATTCCCATTTTAGCCTATTTCCCTAATTATTTCAATTTGGCTATCCCTTAAATCAATTTTGGCCACATTTGCAAAACAAGTGGCCATCTCTTAAATCAATTTATTCTCCAACTTAAACTCCCTCATCAGCCAAACATTTGGCTCAAAATCAACTCCCACCAGCCCACATCTTCACCTTGACCCAATATCTAAGCCCAACACCTACCAGACCCGGCCCACCCCAATATTCTTCTTCTTCTCTTTACTTCTTCCAGAACACAACAAAACAACCTTCACTCTTCTCCCAATAACACAACTAACAGCTCATAACTCGTTCAAGTACATTACCCAAACGACATCCTAATCTCAACGATTCCATCAAAACCCCATCCAATCCCTCCGTCTTCGTCTAATTGACGAGCTGTCAAGACCCAGAAGGTTCTTTTGAGACAGCTGGCTTCTCTTAATGTTCCTCTTCCTAAATTGTAGAGAAATTATCTCAAATTCGTACTAGATAGTACAGACATAGCTCATCTTGTGTGGAATTGATTTTGAATATTAAAATTTCCAAAGGTTTCTACCCGATTTGCCACTCTATCCCCCCCTCCCATTTTCATTCTCCCATATCAAAAAATCTTCCAAATCCCTTCGAGTTTATCCCTATATAAACCCCACTATTCTTCACTGTTGGGGTAACGATTTCACAGCTAAGAGAACCCTTGAAGGCTTGAGAAAGCTTGGGATTTCTTGGCGAAGAATTTGAGTTCTTTTTTTTATGCATTTTCGAGGATGAAAAATTCAAACTCGAAGTTTGTTTTTTAGCGGAGGCTCGAGTCCCTGTTTGCTGCATCAAAAAAGGTAAACACCTCATCCTTTCGTGTCTCTCTTTTAGGCATTTATGTCGAGCTATTTGCTTAAAGATTTCATGTTGGTTGGGCTGGTCTTGTTTAAAATTATTTGATTGTTGTTGTGAAAAACTAAGAATGATGTTCTATAGTCTTGCTTGCTAGCCTAAATTTGTTGTCGAACTTGGAGCATGCCAAAGTTTTCAACTCTTTCTTTTCACTGTTTATAGTTGCTAAGCTATTTGTTTATTTTGGATGAGAACCGCTTGTTTGATCTTCATAATTTCATCTTTCAGTTGTTCTTAGCATAGTTTTACGATCATATGTATATTTTTTTGTGAACATTGTTATGTGGTGTGTTAAAAATCATCCAAGCATGACCATTTCTCCCATTTTAGCAGACCAGCATGTCAAATGTTAGATTCCTTTTTCATTTGAACAAATCACGTATAACTTAATACGTCGGTTGTGTCTTGATAATCATGTATCGGCTCATATTGGTTTTGAACAGAGAGTTTTTGCTGCATATTTGTTGTTTAAACTTAGCTGCCATCCCCCTTCCCTTTCCCCTTGAATTTCCAGTAGCCTTTCTTGCATACAGTCTAGATATTTAGTTTGAGTCTCTGATGGGTATAAACCTCAAAGAATAATCGCTTGGGTACGTTTTATGGACAAATTCACTTTCTTGTTCATGTTTGGTCTTATCTTCTTACTACATGAGTTAGTCTTCAGAGCATCAATTGGTTTAAATAATATCTTTTCGAAAACAAGGTTCTTTAGTTGCTCCCCTGTATTCCTCTATCTTTTTCTGGGAGTTTGTTTCCCGTTAAGCATAAGACATCACTGGAAACTTTGTTTTGAGACTCTATACTTTTAATTTGGTTGGCTGTCAATTTATGAGCTAATGTACAGGAGACTGAAATAGTTGAATACTATTTGCAAGTTTAGTGTAATGGATTTGGACTTTATGCTTCAATGACTAAGGTATAGCTGGATAAGGACCATGTCTTAACCATTTGAAAAGAAAAATAGGAAATTATGGGACTCTTGTTTGAGTATAAATCTTTCTTTGTATGTTAAGTATTGACCAAAAATTAACTATTGATTTCTTAAGTTTTTAACTACCATCTAACATCCAAAGGCTGAAAAAGATTGTTTATGTTTGGTTCTTGGCCTTATTAGTTTACCTATTTACTTACCATTCATAATGGCATGATTCTTATTTTCTCGTAAGTTTCATTTGTTCAAGTTGTTTATGCCAAGTTCTCAAAACATGTGTGCTTGCAAAAAGATTCCTCTGCCTACTTTTAAATATGAGTCAAGTGGTTCTAAATTTGTTACTTGATAGGATCGTTTTAGCAATAAAGTGTGAATTATTTCAAGTATTCCTAGAACAAATGATGCTGTAATTTTTCATTATATTTTTATTTTTTTTGGTTTGCCTTATATACTTCTGATTCTTTTCTCCTTTTCTTGTTCTCATGTGATACCCAAGTCCACTTTGGACTCTCTCCCTTGCATCTCCGTTGGGCTAAGTCTAACTTCCATCGAGTCAAAGCCTCAATCAAGTCCACCAATAGACTGATACACGATGATATACCAGAGTATACAAAGGATGCGAAGTTGATATACAAGTTCTATAGGTGTAAAACCAGCAGATATACACCTGTATGGACTTATAAACAGTACAGGTGAGCAAATACATAGATTTTATACACTGATATACAGTGTGTATACCACAAAACGCAAGAGAATGGGCTGTGATATACAGCTGATATACCATGGAAAAAATGGGCTAAAAGTCCACAAAAGTTGAAGTCCAAATCTGGATAGCTTTCAAATGGGCCAAAAGGGGCCCAAATCTCAACTTTTCTCTTACTTTCATTTGTATTTAACTCAGTTGAATTGTTTATATTAACTAACTTTAATTACTTTTGTTAATCTAGTTAATTCCCCTAAAGAGTTGCTTCTTTTTTCCGCAAATAGTCTACTTCACTTAGTTAATCACTTTCGATTTAAATGTTTAAGCTTTGTGTAAAATTGTATTTGAAATAAAAAATGGTAAAAATGGAGTTTCTGTCACGACCCAACTACCGGGCCGTGCGGGCACCTATTCTAATCCACCTAGATAGGAGAACCCTTACCACCCGATCCAACAGGGAATGCAGAAAATAAGGTAAAATCATAAATAACTCCTTTAATACATGAAAATGTTTACAATTTAATGCGGAAAATCTCTTTTAAAATATAAACACCCTCCCTAGGATCTAGTCTAAGTCGGTACAAGAGCTACTACAGGAATAAAACAGAATGTAAAAGGACACAACTTTCACCATGGAAACAAGAGTAGAAGCTACTGAAGATCACCGTCATCTTGTACCTATGAAACATCACCGACTCTGCAACCAGACTATACCCAAAAAGGTATAGCAAGAGTAGAATCAGTACAAATACACATACTGGTAGGCATCATCAGTCGACCCAAATCCAGTCCATACCATCATATAAGAAATCAAGGGAAATGAACAATTAATTATAATACTCGACCTTTCAACATTCACCTTACCAAAAACCAATATCAACCCAAGCCCGAACTCCACCACTAGGAGACTCTATGCTCCGACCCCTAGGACATTCCCAAGTCACCTTAACCCTTAGACTTCCCAAGTCACCTTGACACCTAGACTTCCCAAGTTACCTTGTCACCTAGACTTCCCAAGTCACCTTGACACCTACACTTTTCAAATCACCATGTCACCTAGACTTTCCAAGTCATACTTGTCATTACCCGACATCTATGCCCGTACCCGGACTACCATCCCTTTACCCCAGTCAACCATTATGACTCAACAACCCAGAGTAAGCTCTACTACTTAGTGACATAGACCACACCCATCGTACCACCACCTACTAGATCAAACCACCCCAATGACCCCCGGGGCCATACTCGACAAGTAGCAACAGCCAATATTATAACCAGACCACAAGTCTCTTCCTTAGCTTATTAGCCGCACGTAACAAGTCTAACCGACATTAACAATTCTTAGTGACAACAAACATGTATCCTTTTTACATAACCTGGACCAAACAAGGATCCCTAGGACATCATCTATGCTAATAGAATACGAACCTGGTTCATAGAAGAACCACCTTGTCACTTAAGTACACCAACCCGACCCTTAAAGAACCAACTATACGCCAAATAATAATACTTCCCGGCCCTCTCAGGAACCCAACATGTGAAGGACAATAAGTAACAATTAGACCCGTAACAATAACAATTACAAACTCTCAGTATTCCTTCTAAACTTACCAACCACATGGAACAGGTTCAACAACCAACTTAAACAATGAGCAAGTAACAATAGCATATACCCTTTTTGTCCTTCCTAGACCCACCAAGAATCCCTATACCAACACCTAGTGTTAAGATGCAATACCGGTCTACACTAAGACCAACCTCACATTTAAATATAATCACCCGGCCTCTCACAAACCATATGCAATAATCACAATTCAAGAATACAACCTGGTCCACTCACAGAACCATCAAAAGAATACAATCAAAGCAAGTAAATCAAACCCGTACCAGGCATGGTACCCGAGCCAACCATTATGAATCCCATAGCAGGCATGGTACCCGAGCCAACCAATAAGTAACCTGTACCAGGCGTAATAACCAAGCCAACCATTATGAATCCCATACCAGGCGTGGTACCCGATCCAACCAATAAGTAACCTGTACCAAGCATGGTACCCAAGCCAACCGAATGCACACATAATCCAACCAATCAAGAAACAATGAACAAAAGCATACTTGTAAACCAACAAGTAACAAAACAAGTTCATTTCACAAAACTGATAACCGGATAAGTAGACATTCATAACCTCATTGCCTAAGCATGCAACTCACACAATACTAAGTGATAGTACATGAACACATATTGCAAATTGGGAAACAATAAACAACACCTACCCCAACCCCAGGTACACAACTCAATCTTGAATCCCGTCCAAAGACTAAATCCCCGTTCACCCCCTTTTTGACACATAACCAGTAGCTACATCGATTTCGGACTACTCCTAAGACAGATACAACATGGGGAAGACCTCCCCTAACCTTGGTAATTCAACCATTCTTGTAATTTTACTCTTTTATACAAATTCATTTCCAAAGACTCCCTTTTTCTAGTCATTTAACTATCCAAAGCATTTCTGATTCCCCGAACCTTCCCGACACTCTAGTCCTGGGATTCCATCATCATACTACACATAATAATCATAAATCACCCAGAATTAAGACACATCACCCCAACATTATCAATCTCTAATAAATAAACCAACCAAACCATACAATGTTCCTCCAGACTCCGTGCCCAAAGGCCTAAGCATGATTTCTCCTTTCCGTCTATACATTGATACAAAATGAACGCAGGTCAATATCTACTCAAGGTGAAGAAAACCTAGACTACCTGGATGCCAAGCAGTTTACTGGCTCTGTGGAGGCATTCTCTGATGGATGATGGTCCTGAAATCCGTAGCTTCGCGTCCTTTAGCCAGAATCCCTCCTTCCCATGGCTCCCAAGTTTTGGAGCAGCCTAGGAAGGTTTTTGGAGTAACCCTTGTCTGTTCTTGGGGTTGAAAGGGAGAGAATGAAATTATAAAACCCATTTTGGGTTTTCTAATCCCGTCCTTCTGCTATAGCGGCCTAATTACCGCTATAGTGATACCACCATAGCGAAAATTGCCTGCTATAGCGGGTTGACAACCTTTGACTCGCTATAGCGGTCGTCATTGTAGCACAGTGTCAATCGCTATAGCGGTTTACACAAAATATATCATGACCCAGACCACCGAAAGTGGCACTCACCCAACCCCCGGGTGAGCGAACCATCACTTTCTCGAACTTAACCGTTCTAACACCTCAAAACCACTATACAGAAAGTAAACTAGCAATCAATATCAATAAAACAACTCTATTATAATAACCCTACAAAATAGAACATCGTAAAGTCCCTAAAATTTGTCCATTTTACAACACACTTATTTTTCCGATGTCTCAGAACAACCCCTTCACATCAACTTTAATACCGAGAGTTCTACTTATCCAAATTCGATTCCGAAAAGTCCCCCGGACACCTTTATGTCTTAGCTAAATAGAAAAGTAGTTCAAGTCAAGACTCCCTTCCCAATCCTTACCCAGATTGCCCTAGACCATACCTCACTCCTAAACTGGTCTAGACTAGCCTAGCCCAAATTTTTTAACTATCAAACCCGAAAGTTTTCTAATCTAAAACTTGGCACAAAATATTTACCCGCAATGACGAACCCGATCATTACAACAGATACCAATTTACCCATCGTTCATCCCTGAGTAATCAAACCCAAAAATACGGAAAGTAAAGAGAGAAAAGAGTAGTACTTGTATCCACAAACAAGTGAGGGTACTTGTCCTGAATGTCCTTTTCGGTTTCCCAAGTGGCTTCCTCAATCGGACGATGATTCCATTGAACCTTTACCATATTGATCACCTTTGTCCTTAATTTTTAGACATCCTGATCAAGAATCAAAATTGGTTCCTCTTCATAGCGAAGATCCTTATCAAATAATACCTCATCCCACTTGTTGATGTATTCCACATCCCCATGGTATCGCTTCAGCATGGATACATGGAATACCGGATAGACACCCGACAGACTGGGCGACAGTACTAATCTGTAATCCACTGGCCCTACGATCTCAAGAACTTCAAACGGTCCGTTGAATCAAGGGTTGAGCTTGCCCTTCTTAACAAAACTCATAACTCCCTTTATTGGTGACACTTCCAACAATACCTGTTCACCAACTTGAAATTCCATGTCCCAGACCTTGTAATTCACATATTCCTTTTGTCTGCTTTGGGCAGCTAGTAACTTGGTCTGAATACCTCTTACCTTTTCTTTCACCTCCCTTACCAAGTCTACGCCCAGCAGCTTTACATCACCTTTCTCAAACCACTCAATCGGTGATCTATAACCTCTCCCATACAATGCCTCGAATGGTGCCATGCCAATACTGGAGTGATAGCTGTTGTTGTATGAGAATTCACACAACGGTAGGAATTGGTCCCAATGACCCCCGAAGTCAATCACACATGCTCTCATCATTTCCTACAACACCTGGATCGTCCTCTCTGACTGACCATCAGTCTGAGGATGGAAGGCTGTACTAAAAGTGAATTGTGTACCCAACTCTTCATGCAACTTACCCCAGAACTTAGAGGTGAACTGTGTACCCCTGTTGGAAATGATGGATAGTGGTACTCTATACAATCTCACAATCTCTTTCATGTAGATCTTAGCCAATTGCTGCGAATTGTAGTCTACCCTGACCGAAATAAAATGAACTGACTTGGTCAGTCTGTCAACAATGACCCAACTTAAGTCATATTTCTCCAAAGTCTTGGAAATACCCACCACGAAATCCATGGCTATTCTCTCCCACTTCCACTCTGGAATGGGCATTCTCTGAAGTAGTCCTGCAGGTCTCTGGTGCTCATACTTTACCTTCTGGCAATTCTGACACTTGGACACAAAATCAGTTATGTCCCTTTTCATCCCGGGCCACCAGTAAAGCTCTCTCAAACTTCTGTACATTTTAGTCACACTTGGATAAAATGCATACCGTGAACCATAAGCCTCTGCCAAAATATTCGATATTATATCATCAACCTGACGAACATAAATCCTCCCCCTGAAATTTAGTACCGCGCCAGCGTCCAACGTGGCATCCCTGGACTCCCCAGATATTACCTTACGTCGTAGTTTATTCAGTTGCGGATCCTGAAACTGCTTGGCCTTTATATCCTCTATGAAAGTGGCTTTAACCTCAAAACTGGCCAATACCTCACCTCGTTCTGAAATACCCAAGTGCATGAACCTGGAATCCAATGCCTGAATTTACCTTGCTAATGGTCATTTGGACACCCCCAAATAAGTCAAACTGCCCATGCTAACTGTCTTCTGGATCAATGCGTCTACCACCACATTAGCCTTACCCGGATGGTACTGAATAGTCACATCATAGTCCTTCAACAACTCCATCCACCTTCTCTGCCTTAGATTCAAGTTCTTCTGAGTGAAAACATATTGCAGACTGCGATGATCAGTGAACACCTCACACTTAACACCATAGAGATAGTGTCTCTAAATCTTGAGTGCAAACACCACCGCTGCCATGTCTAAATCATGAGTTGGATAGTTCTTCTCGTGAACCTTTAACTGCCTAGAAGCGTATGCTATCACGTTTCTATCCTGCATCAACACAGCACCCAAACCTGAATGCGAAGCATCATAGTAAACAGTAAAGTCGTTACCTTCAACCGGCAAGGACAAAATAGGAGTTGTGGTCAGAAGTGTCTTGAGCTTTTGGAAGCTCTCCTCACACTTGTCGGACCACACAAACGGTACCTCTTTCTGAGTTAGCCTTGTCAAAGTGAGTAGCAATAGATGCAAAATCCTTAACGAACCTCCGGTAGTAACCTGCGATCCCAACAAAATTCCTCACCTTAGTCATATAGCTAGGCCGGACCCAACTCTTGACTGCCTCAATTTTTTGGGGATCTACCATCACCCCCTTTTTTGACACTACATGCCCCAAGAACGCAACTGAAGTCAACCAAAATTCACACTTGGAGAACTTCGCATAAAGCTTTTGATGTCTCAATATCTCTAACACAACCCGGAGATGTTCAGCATGCTCCTCCTACTCTTGGAGTAGATCAAAATATCATCAATAAAAACAATAACGAAAGAATCCAAATATGACTTAAATACCCCATTCATTAAACTCATGAATACCACCGGCGCATTAGTCAACCCAAGCAAAATTACTAAGAACTCGTAATGCCCATACCGAGTCCGAAAAGTAGTCTTAGGAATGTCCTCGGGCCTAATTTTCAACTGATGATACCCTGACCTCAAGTCAATTTTCAAAAACACCGATGCACCCCGTAACTGGTCAAACAGATCATCGATACAGGGTAAAGGGTACTTATTCCGGATGGTAACCTTGTTCAACTGCCTGTAATCTATGCACATCCACATACTACTATCCTTCTTCTTTATAAACAATACTGGAGCACCCCAAGGCGAAGCACTGGGATGGATAAATCCCTTATCTAGGAGTTCCTGAAGCTGAGTCTTAAGTTCTCTTAACTCTACCGGAGCCATTCTTTATGGAGGAATGGAAATTGGGCGAGTGCCTGCCTCCAGGTCAATAAACAAAAGTCAATATCCCTGTCTGGAGGCATACCAGGCAAATCCGCTGGGAACACCTCTCGAAACTCTGAAACAACTGGAACTGACTCAATAGATGGGGACTCCACACTATTATCCCGGAGATGAGCCAAAAAGGCTAAACATCCTTTTCCCACTAGCTTCCTAGCCCAAAAAAATGATATAATCTTGACCGGCTTAGGCCTGTAAACACCCTCCCACTCTAGCTTATCCTTACCCAAAATCTTTGGAGCCACAGTCTTGGTGTTACAATTTAACGCAGCATGATAAGAGGATAGACAAGTCATACCCAAAATGACATCAAAGTCAACCATGTCCAGAATTACAAAATATACCCAAGTATGCAACCCCACAAACACAACAGAGCAATCACGATACACGTGAGTCACAATCACAAACTCTCCCACTGGGGTAGAAACATGGATAGGGGAATCAAGGCTATCACATATTAAGTCCAGACCCGAAGCAAACTTCACAGACACATAAGAATAAGTAGAACCTGTGTCAAAAAGCACAGAAACCATCCTATCACAGACTAGAATTGTACATGTGATCATCGCATCAAATGCCTCAGCCTCTGACCTCCATGGGAACACGTAACATTGAACCCGGTCATCAATCCGAGCTACTTCCCTTGCTGGTTGCGCCCTACCCCTGCCTGCAACACCGTTCCATCTGTCTCTCTGGCCTCTCTGAAAGTTACCTCGCCCACCCTGTGGACGACCTCTAGCATAACCACCTCTACCTGCCGAGACCACAGCCTTAGACTGCTGTTGAACCTGATTACTAGTCTACCTGAGTGGGCACTCCCTCTTAATGTGGCCCAGATCACCACAATAGAAGCAATTATGGTAGAGTGTCGGCCTTCTGGCAGAGGTGTAAGAAGCTCCTTGGCCTCTAGGAGCTGGAAACTGCTGATTAGCTCCTTGAAGACTACCCATAGCAGCTGGCAGAGCTGACTGAATAGGACGAGCTGAGTATACCTGCTGATTCTGCCCCCTGGAGTACGAACCACCATAATTTCCCTCATTCCGGGGCTTCATGGCTAATGCCTTAGCCTGCCCCACTTGCTTGACCCCTTCTAATTTCTTAACATGATTCGTCACTGCATTGAAGCCCTTACCTGAATAAGTCATGTGCATGGACAGTACCTGTAGTTCAGTGTTGAGGCCCTTCACAAACAATCGGACCTTCTCCTCCTCTGAACCCAACAACTGAGTCACGTAATGAGACAATGCATGGAACTTAGCCTCATAAGCAGAGACTGACATGCTTCCCTGTTCTAGATTCAAGAACTCATCCTTCTTTCTGTCTCTCAAAGTACGAGGTACATACTTCTCTAAGAAGAGAGCATGGAACTCCTCCCAAGTCAAGGCAGGAAATGTCGATGGTCTGCACTTTACCTGAGACCTCCAGCATTGCTTAGCGTCACTCTATAGCTGAAATATGATGAACTAAACCCCATGTTGACGTACGATACCCAACTTGTGCAACCTTTCTTAGAAATGCAATATGAACTCATAAGCATCTTCCCTATCAGTACCCTGAAACGTAGGAGGTTTCAGCTTGAGAAATTTGGTCAGCATCTCATGTTCATTTTCTGTCATTATCGGAACAAGCATTGGCCTGAAGAAATCACCGGTGCCTGAAGCTGCATCCATCCTAGAAGTTATAGTGACCGCTGGCTGAGTGCTTAGATCCTGATTTGCAACACCCGTGGGGGTGGCTCCGGCACCAACCAAACCATTCAAGAAGTTCCAAGCCTGCTGAAATGCCTCGGGAGTCAAAGGGGGAAGGCCTGCACCTCCAGTCGATGCTACCTCCGCCTGCGCCTCACCATCCTCAGTAACAACTTCCACTTCTTCGACAACCTATTCCTGAGGTGGGGGAGGGGTTTCTTCTCGCACTCCTATAGCAGTTTGAGCTCCACCCCTAGCGGTTGTGGCTTTACCTCGTCCTCTGCCCCTTCCCCTGCCTCTACCACAGACAGTCGGGCCCGCTACTGGGACCGCTGCTCTAGCTCTGTTGCTCCTAGTATTAACCATCTGTGGGTAGAAGAGTGAATGAGTCAGATACCAATTTGTATCACCAGATACCAATTGGAATCAAGTTATAGCACGAAGGAAGAAAGAAGAGAGTTTTTCCTAAAGTCCTATAGCCTCTCGAGGACAAGTACAAACGTCTATGTACCATTCCGCAAGACTCTACTAGATCCGGTTTGGTACGACGAGATCAAAAAACTTAGGGATCTGATACCATCTTTGTCACGACCCAGACCATCGTGAGTGGCACTCACCCAACAACCGGGTGAGTAAACCATCAATTTCCCAAACTTAACCGTTCTAACAGCTCAAAATCACTGTGCAGAAAGTAAACTAGCAATCAATATCAATAAAACAACTCTATTATAATAACCCTGCAGAAAACCCCCCCTAGAATCTGAATGTCAACGTACAAAAACACTACTAAAACTAGAGTACGGGGATGCAACCCCAACAAAATAAATATTCTAAGCCCAAAACAAGTGGGCTACAACTTCAAAAAGATAGAAATCAAGGCAGCTCGACCGAAGCAGCTCACCCTTGATGTCTGAAAGCGCTGGGACTACAAGTGAGGTCGCGTGTCAACCGCTGGAAGATAGCATGTACTCACAAAAGAAAAACAAGTGCAGTATCAGTACACAACCACCATGTACTAGTAGGATCATCAGCCAGTTCTAAATAAACAGTGTATGAATAGTACAACAAATCAAGTAAGAGTACAGGAACACATGTAACAAGTCAACAGGCATCCCTAGACTATAAGTCTCTCCCTAGCTTGTTCCCACGTGTAATCCACTTTTATCACCATGATCAACAATCAAGTATAACAATTAAAAAACCCTCTTTATATAGCCCGGACCCACCCTGGGATCCCCTCTAAACAACACCTAAGTATTAAACATGCAACTCGGTCTACACCAAGACCATAAACAATTATCACATTTCAATAACACAACCCGGTCCACTCAAGGGACCCATAATTTAATGCACAATGCAATAAAGTAAACCCGTACCAGGCGTGGTACCCGAGCCAACCAGTTTGTATTTCCCATACCAGGCGTGGTACCCGAGACCAATCGTTAGTATATCCCATTCCAGGTATGGTACCCGAGCCAACCGAATGTCAATCAATCCATAGTCACAAACAATGAACAATCAACTTCTAAACTAATCAAGAAAAATACACAGTTCAGTTCACCAGACTGTTAAACAGGACCATTAGACATTATTAAATCATTCCCTAAGTAATGAAACATCATACAATTACTTAGATAAGAGTACACAGACATACAAGGTATACAGGAATCAATAACCATTACCTACCTCGAAATGATCAAAAGCTCTACTCAACTTGAGCTTTCCCGTTCTCCGAAATTCTTGCTTGTTCTTGGTCTAAAACAATATACAAGTACTAAATTAATAAACATGGCCTATACATTACCCGGATTACACCAAATCCCAAACCCCAGGCCAACCATGATCATCCCACCCTTTTCTCAGGCTTTTCCACCATTAATTCTCCTAGTTCTACCATTTTTCATGGATATAATTAGAAAATTAAAGTCACATGATCATAATACAATACTTCTAACCATACCCAAGGACTTCCACATCTAGAATCCCTCTTTTTCCCCAGATTCTACGATCCCTAAGTCATTCCTAATCTTTCCCCATGTCTATCCCTAGCAATTCTATAGCGTAGGGAAAGTAGTATGGAGCTCAGGAAGTATAAACCTTACCATAGGGAAGAAAAACAATGCAAAACGGAGGAAAATCGCCTGGAATTGACCTAGCTCTTCTCCCAAACGTGTTTGTGAAAATTGAATATTTTGGGGAATATTTTTGCATTAAGTCCCATCGAGCCTGCTATAGCGGTCCACTCTGCTATAGCGATACCGCCATAGCGGATGAATCCGCTATGGTGGAGGCTAATCGTCGTTGACTTCCACTGTAGCGGTATTTTCTCCGCTACAGCAGAGGTAGCTATGGTAGAGTGTCAACCGCTGTGGTGGTTGACATGAAACAGAACGTCGTGAAGTCCCCAAAATTGGTCCATTTTACAACACACTTATTTTCTCGATGTCCCAGAACAACCCCTTTGCGTCAACCTTAATACCGAGAGTTCTACTTATCCAAATTTGATTTCAAAAAATTCCCCGGACTCTTTTATATCTTAGCTAAATGGAAAACTAGTTCAACTCAAGACTCCCTTCCCAATCCTTACTTGGATCTCCCTAGACCATACCTTGCTCCTAAACTGGTCGAGACTAGCCTAGCCCAGAATTTTCAACTCTCAAACCCGGAAGTTTTCTAACCCAAAACTTGGCACGAAATGTTTACCCGCAATGATGAACCCGGTCTTATAGAACAAAACCTCAAAAAATCCCCAAAAATGGCCTATTTTACAACATACATCGAAATCTTGACATTTCAAACCAAGCCTTTCACATCAACTTCTATATCGGGAGTTCTACTCACCCGAATTCATTTTTGAAATGTCCCCCCGACTCCTTAAGGTCTTAGCTAACAGAAAAACTAGCTCGACCTAAGATAAATTACCCAATCCGCACCCAGATTGCCCTACACCCTGCCTCGCTTAGAATCCATCTGGGACTAGCCTAGTCCAAATTTTCTAACTCCCCAACCCGGAAGTTTTTCTAACCCGCTATTTGCATGAATAGGTCACCCATAACGAGGTGCCTTTTTGGTAACGACTGAATAGGTCATTACAACAGATACCAATTTACCCATTTTTCGTCCCTAAATGATCTCTAAGGCAGAAGGAGAAGAAGGAGCCCACTCCCTGAACCTTAATGCTCTACCATGATAGCGTGAATAAAGTCTTACGTACTCCATTAAACTTTCAAACCCCTCGGTGTGCCCAACTCAATTGAAATTTAAATTCACTCCCGCTCTATCAAGGAATTCCTTCCTTCGGGCTGCACAAGGCTAATTAAATTATTCCTCCCTGAATGCCCAAGAAATTCGGGGCCTCATCGAAACACCGAAGTGATAGAAATTCACACTTAATAAATAAAACCATTTCCCATGCCACGAGGACTAGATCACTTTACTTTAAATGTTATACCCGGAGCTCTACTAACCCCAACTCCATTTTGAATCTTCTATGGGATACTATGCCCCTCGCATATCATGGTATCACCTTACTGCTATCAACACTACGCCCGAGACACCAAGTATCTCTAAACCACACAACACCAAAATTCCATTGGAACTCATCCTAGCTTGAGTTTTTTGTCAACTCTCATTTTAGGGAGAATTCTACCCGAGCACTTACACCCTAACCAAAGATATAGAGACCACACCCCCGTTACTCAATAATAACCCCACTCCCTCAATTGACCCTACCACTAAGGATCATCAATAATAAACCAGCCAATAATCACCCTCATAACATAAGCCTATGAGTAGTGTCCAACACTACTCAGTCAATTACGGGTCGTTTTTGCATAATTCTACATGGGTGACTATTCCCACTAGTGGTCAATCAAAATTTTACCAATACCTTGGCCTATCATATCTACCCTTTCCTCTTATCGCGCATGGATGCTAAATAATTCCTGCAATAGTTCGCAGCTCAATTAGCGATTTAAAATGACCCAGGGATGAAAAACAAAATAGGGGGAATATAGGGCAGGCATTCTTCCCCGAGCCTCCCCTCTATAGCGGTTGCCTTTTCGCTATCGCGGTACCGCCATAGCGGTAGAAATTCCCACTATAGCAGGATCGCCGTAGCGGTACAGTTCTGCTATGGCAGTCCCAACGATGACAGCCCAAAAAAATTAATTTTTTAGTAGAAACAACTCATCCCCATTCCTAGTTATCATATTCGAATATCCCCCTCATTCCCATGGTTCCCAACCAAGTCCCGACTATCCTGGAATCAATGCTCTTTTATAGTCATAGGTCTCGTCTCCTTACCATCTTAACCAATGATAAGTCCCATTTTTCAAAAAGTAATACGGAATTTTAAATCAACACGCATGGCAACTCATCAACCAGAACACATAACTTCAAGTTATGACTCTTCCTGGACTAAAATATCCACAATAAGGCAAGTCAATTACACACCAACAAATTCAATTAGCCAAGCACTGCAACATACAAAGTTAAAATAATCGAGTCACATATAGCATTCTTTATTCGTCCCATGGATGACTATTAGTTGGTCGTCCATGTTTTACCACAAAGACTTTCTTACCACCATTTTCGCTATTAAGCAATAATATTCCTTGTCCCTGGTACTTATTCACATACCAATCACTTGAAACATAAGTTTCCACAAGTATATATATCATTTTTACCAATGATAAGACCCTGCCCAGCATTTAGCATTCTGTTTTCCACTTAAAATCACAAAACAAGAATTTTGTTAATCATTAACACATAACCAAGTTATGACCTTTTCCTGACCACAATATTCACAGCAAATCAAACAATTGTACACCACACTTTTGCAGTCATTCAAACAACATCAATACACATAAGTAAAATCTCAAGTCTCAAGCTTCAACACTCAATCAAATCAGTTTAATTAC
This sequence comes from Jaltomata sinuosa, assembly GCA_003996215.1. Classification (NCBI taxonomy): domain Eukaryota; kingdom Viridiplantae; phylum Streptophyta; class Magnoliopsida; order Solanales; family Solanaceae; genus Jaltomata; species Jaltomata sinuosa. Next base: position 5,539 of record QJPP01003937.1, on the reverse strand, counting down.
CTTTTATTCTCCTCATGGATGACCGTTAGCCGATCCATCCATACCTTAACATAGCCTCTCCGATCATATACCAATTGGAACCTTCCCAGTTCCAATTTCCCTTGCTTGTGTCATCTCAATCAGAGTCAAATAACATTCTTTTTCCTTATCGAGATACCAATTGGAATTGAGAGATACCAATTGGACTCAACCCATCCAACCAAGTAACAAAATGCACGAAAGGAATGAAAGAAGACAGATATTTCCTAGAATGATTCATAGCTTCTCAAAGACTACATGTGGACGTCAACACACCAATCCATAGGACTCTATTCGATATTTTGCTCTTGTACTGGGAGACCGGTAACCTAGACTCTGATACCATTTGTCACTACCCAACTACTGGGCCATGTGGGCACCTATTCTAATCCACCTAGATAGGAGAACCCTTACCACCCGATCCAACAGGTAATGCAGAAAATAAGGTAAAATCATAAATAACTCCTTTAATACATGAAAATGTTTATAATTTAATGCGAAAAACCTCTTTTATAAAACAAACACCCTCCCTAGAATCTCGTCTAAGCTGGTACAAGAGCTACTACAGGAATAAAACAGAATGTAAATGGACACAATCTCCACCATGGAAACAAGAGTAGATGCTGCTGAAGATCACTGTCATCCTGTACCTATGAAACATCACTGACCCTACAACCAGACTAGACCCAAAAAGGTATAGTAAGAGTAGAATCAATACAAACACACGTACTGATAGGCATCATCGGTCGACCTGAATCCAGTCCATACCATCATATAAGAAATCAAGGGAAATGCACAATTAATTATAATACTCGACATTTAAACATTCACCTTACCAAAACCCAATATCAACCCAAGCCCGCCTATCTCTTCCACTGCCAACTCCACCACTAAGAGAAGCTATACTCCGACCCCTAGGACATTCCAAAGTTACCTTAACCCATAGACTTCCCAAGTCACCTTGACACCTAGACTTCCCAAGTCACCTTGTCTCCTAGACTTCCCAAGTCACTTTGACACCTATACTTCCCAAGTCACCTTGTCACCTAGACTTCCCCAGTCACCTTGACACCTAGACTTCCCAAGTCATACTTGTTATTACCCGACATCTATTCCCATACCTGGACTACCATCCCTTTACCCCAGTCAACCACAATGACTCAACAACCCGGAGTAAGCTCCACTACTTAGTGACGTAGACCACACCCGTCGTACCACCACCTACTAGTTCAAACTGCCCTAATGACCCCTAGGTCCATACTCGACAAGTAACAACAGCCAATATTATAAGCAGACCATAAGTCTCTTCCTTAGCTTATCAGCCGGACGTAACAAGTCTAACCGATATTAACAATTCTTAGTGACAACAAACATGTATCTTTTTTATATAACCCAGACCAAACAAAAATCCCTAGGACATCAATTATGCTAATAGCATACAACCCCGGTTCACAAAATAACCACCTTGTCACTTAAGCACACTAACCCAGCCCTTCAGAAACCAATTATACGCCAAATAATAATATTTCCCGGCCCTCTCAAGAACCCAACATGTGAAGGACAATAAGTAATAATTAGACCCATAACAATAACAATTCCAGACTTTCGGTCTTCCTTCTAAACTTACCAACCACATGGAATAGGTTCAACAATCAACTTGAACAATGAGAAAGTAACAACAGCATATACCCTTTTATCCTTCCTAGACCCATCAAGGATTCCTATACCAACACCTAGTGTTAACATGCAATCTCGGTCTACACGAAGACCATCCTCATATTTAAATATAATCACCTGGTCTCTCACGGACCATATGCAATAATCACAATTCAAGAATACAACCTGTTCCACTCATAGAACCATCGAAAGAATATAATCAAAGCAAGTAAATCAAACCCGTACCAAGCGTCGTACCCGAGCCAACTATTATGAATCTCGTACCAGGCGTGGTACCCGAGCCAACCTGAGCCAACCATTATGAATCCCGTACCAGGCATGGTACCCGATCTAACCAAATGTCACATAAAATCCAACCAATCAACAAAAAATGAACAAAAGCATACATGTAAACCAACAAGCAACAAAACAAGTTCATTTCACAAAACTGATAACCGGATAAGTAGACATTCATAACCTCATTCCCTAAGCATGTAACTCACACAATACTAAGAGATAGTACATGAATACATATTGCATATTGGGAAATAATAACCAACACCTACCCCAACCCTAGGTACACAACTCAATATTGAATCCTGTCCGAAGACTAAATCCCAGTTCACCCCCTTTTTGACATATAACCAGTAGTTACATTGGTTCTGGACTACTCCTAACATAAATACTGTAACACCCCGTACCTTTCAAAACCTATGTGACTAAGTAAATATCGACGAAGATATTTGAGCTCGAGATTGTGAAGGGGTACTTTAGCCTAGAATTTGAAATGGTCAAATGTATATAAGAGTTAAGTTAAATTATAAGGATGAGGGTTTTGAAAATGAGATAAAACAAGTGAGGTACTTGCTCGACTTATCTAAGCTCTTAGGTGACAAGTAGGTGCATCACCTACCTACGCTAACGAACTAAGTTCCGAGGGCCGATTACGGGCAGCAACACAATGGATTATTAGACCTAATGGTAGCCCAAATGAAGCTTAAAGTTGGCCCATCAAAGCACAACCAAATCTGGCCCAAACAACTACAAAAGGTAGCCACCAATATTGACCACATATTGACCCAAGAGAAGTCCAAAATCAGCCACAAAACTTAACCCTTTTGAGGCCCAAGCAAAGGGTAATTTTGGCCCAAGTTTCTTGACCCATTTTGGCCCAAATATACTCAAAAAGTCGGCCAAAAAGGTCCCTTTATACAGGCCTTTTGTTGATCAACATTGATCACAAAAAAGCTGGAAAAATTCTCTCTTATCTCCTTTCCTTTTGGCAGCCCTTCTCTCCCTTTAGGGTTCTAAAATGATCAAGATTCATTCAAGATTAAGGTGAGTTAAACAACTTGTTATCTTGGTATTAATATACTACATATAGCTAGGATATCCTATGGTAAGAAAGACATGAACTATAGCAGCCCCTTTCTTAAGATTTAACACATAGAAATTGTGTAACAATTAAGAGATTTCTTCTTCTCTTGTTGGTGTATGTGTAGGGGGTACTTAAGCTTTTCAAGGCATCAATAAAAAGAGGATAAAAATACACCTTCAAGTGTGGTAAGTACTCTGCCCATAATCATATTTTTGGATTGAAGTTCGGATGGACAATTGTTGTTGAATTGTTGTTAAGAACTCACGGGACGACGATCGGAAGACGTGGGTTCAATGTGTTGCTATTGTATTTCGGCATGGTGAGTTGTGTAGGGGCTGTTTGATGTGTTTTGTATTATTAGAGGCAGTAGGTTGGTGTGTGTGTGATGTGTATTGGATAGGGGAGAAAGGTGTGACGATACACCTTTAATTAATGCAAAATACTTAAATCTGCCCGGGAAATGTTTAGCTACTGTTTTTGGAATCTTGCAGCAGGTTTAAGAGCTAATATTAGCTTCATTATACCCTTGTGTTGTAGATTAACTTAATAAGGGAAAGTCCAAGTTGTGGTAAGCGCAATCTTCGGAAGGAACGAGGTATGTTAAGGCTTCTTTATTCCTTATCGGCATGAATCTAGAAATAAAACTCTAAATCTCCGAAAGAAGGAATTTGAGTATTCTGTTGTAAGAGAGCTGATTTGGTAACTCAACAAGTCTTAAGGAACTAATTTATACATTATGGTGATTCAAGTCGCCTTCTTATAAAAATCTGATTCTTTTTGCACGAAACGTAAGTTATCCTTTTGTCAAGTTTCTTCTTTGTATTGTGATCTCTAATCAAGCTTTAGAAAGTATACAAGGAAAGTTAGAAAGTCAAATCCCCATTTATATGTGTTTGGTATGTTGATTCCAACACCTAGTAAGCCAAGGCTAAAGAAGTTATCTAAATGAACCTTCATACATAACAAGAATAGCTTTGAAGGTCAATCTAGTAATACACTTATTATGCGTGGTTTGCGTGTTAGTGTGCACCGAGGTGCTACTGCCATATTGAGGCTATTATATACATAGTTTGAACCGAGGTGCTACTGCCATATTGAGGCCATTATACACATAGTGTGCACTGAGGTGCTACTGCCATATTGAGGCCATTATATACATAGTGTGCGCCGAGGCGCTACTGCCATATTGAGGCTATTAAATATAGGGTGCGTCGAGGCGCTATTGTGGTTCAGTGTGGGTTATAAAGAGTGAGTTGCAGCGTGTGTTAATGCATGTATTGTGTTCTAAAAAGAATAAAGGAGAAAGAGCTTAATGAGTCTTACCAATTACAGTTTACAAGTTTCATATTTTATCTTGTTCGGATTTACTACCTGCGACTTGCTTTTATGTTTCTACCTTACATGCCAGTACATTATTGTCGTACTGACGTCCCCATTGCCTGGGGGCGCTGCATACATGCCTGCAGGTCCAGACAGATACCCAGACAGATCTCTTCAGTAGGAGTTGCAGAGTTCAGCCATTTTGGTAAGCTCCATTCTTCCTGGAGCTGACGAGTCAGAAGTCTAGCTTATATTTTGACCAGGTTATGTATATGTACAACTTATGGGTAGTTCAGGGCCCTGTCCTGGATATGAGATATTTTACTTACTCCTAGAGGCTTGTAGACGTGTATATGTATATCAGTGTTGGGTATGGCCTTGTCGGCCTTGTTATTAGCTATCTACTATGATAATAGCCTTGTCGGCCTTGAGTTGCTTAACTACTATTGAGCTTTTAGTGTTTCAAATTGCTATTCTTAGAGACCTTGCCGGTCTCAGACCCCCAGCAGGTTCAATAGAGATACACTCTATTTTGACACCCTCGGCCTTTTGGGGCTTCGGGTGTCGGTCATGCCTCCCATGGTTTGGGGCGTGACAAACTTGGTATCAGAGCACGTCGAATCCCAGGGAGTCTACAAGCCGTGTCTAGTAGAGTCTTGTTTATGGGTGTGTTGTGCACCATACCTATAATCATGAGGCTACGGGATATTTAGGAATTGTTATCCTTCTTTCATTTGCTAGATCGTGCAATAGAGCGAGGTCATAAGATGTTTGAAGTCTAATTCATGTTTTTCTATTTCTTGTTTATAGAAATGCCTTTGACCAGACAAATGAGTAGCCGACAGGTTGGCACGGATATGGGGGAAGGTACTAGTCATTCCCCGCCTATCCGATTGGATAGATTTGAGGCTCAAAGTGAATCACCGACACCAGAGATTCCAGTTTATCTAGTACTTGATGAGACTAGAGTGGATCTAGTACCCCTGACCCCACCTGCTCCAGTGGCATCTGAGATAGCTAGAGATGAACCAGCACTTGTAGCTCCTCCACCTGAAGCAAAGGACCAGGACATCAGGAGTGCTGTTCGATTATTGACCCAGATGGTAGCCACACAACAACAACAAATTGGGGCATCAACGAGTGTTAGGTCAGGTGGCTCCAAAAGTT